>BSXT01005033.1:0-22892 GCA_030267785.1 Phytophthora fragariaefolia
GCAGCGTCATCGTGAACGGCTTCGTCAAGGCAGGACTCATCCCGACTGGGCCCCGCGACAGTGTCGGTCGCTTCCGAGTTCCTGATGTTTCAGCCGAAGAAGCCCCTGTGGTTCATGACGAATAAGAAAAAATAAATTTCCTTTTTTATTTCCTTTTCCACAATTTTATTTTTTAAAGTGGGGGTGTCACCTCTAAAAATGTAATCGGCGTGGTCTTTTTATTTACTTTTTACGCCAAGTGGCATTCTATCCGTACGTTGCACTCAAGCCGTGGTTTACGGTATTGATACGTTGGTACTATCACCCTGATGAAGGGACGCTGTCGCATGCACGTTCATGCACGTGGTTCAAGGCTACTGAGGAACACTATGCCATTACCGAAGCAATGCCCCTAGCCTGAATTCGAATCCGTGGCGCGAGGTCTCCAGTGGAAAGGAACTGGAGATATAGATCGTAAGTATTCGCTAAACATTAAACACTATATAACGATCGACTTTGCCAAGCTAACAGCTCATTTGTATTTGAACGCTTGCCGCCGTGTCATATTAATGCTGTGACTATTGGGCCCAATGCAGAAAGAGCCTAGGTTACCGCAACCTAGTACACTGTAGCGTTGGAATGGACAGGGACTGCAGGTCGAGCCTCAAACTGATTGTGCGCACTACCGCCATAATATATTTGCTTAAGCGCAAAGCTCTCGGGTGTAATTTATAGTCCATCCGTTCGATAAGTTCTGCTATCCCGAAGTTGGATGTCAGCTCTTGGCATGTTATTGGTGCCATTTTCTTGCATGCTCGAATCCAGGATGGGGCGGAATACTCAGCACTTGTGTCGCACCCTACAGCCTCCTTCTTAGCTGACAAGACCACATGACGTTGGCTTGTGCTGGCGTATGCCAGGCCGTTTTATCTTGTCTCGCGTGTCTGGTACCAGCAACGTTACCCTACTCAAGCATGTAAATGTACTATCGTTTGGTTCTATTTTGTATCGCAACACAGTTTGGGCTGCTCACCAGGCCGATTTCCACCACTTTTACTTCGACCTTCTCAAGATCACTGGGCCAGATCATCGAAGCCGGATCAGGAGATGGCCACGGATACAACGAAAACAGGAATCTGGGCTGCTCAGTATCTTGCCGAGAAGCAGCAGCAAAGCAGTACTCGCAACTGGAAATCGAATCTCTACCCCTCCGTGATTCAAGCTGTGCTAGCTGTTGGTGGTCGGTGCCTTATTGCCCCCATACTGCTGATCATTGTCTGTGGTCTCACTGGTTACGTCTCGGGCGCAACTTTCTTCATCGAGGCCAAGGAAAGTTACTTCGCCTACAGTCAATTGGACCCCGTGATGCACGGCGGATGTACAGGATGTATCTGCTCTTGTCGAAAAGTGTTAATTCAGCTGAGTGCGTTTGGAAGTGATGCGATTTTAAGCAAGCCAGCTTATGAAGATTTACAGGCCATAGCATCTGAAGCTGTTGCAAACAATAACTACAGCAGACTGACTCCTGCGGCTCTTACTTTGGCTGACCAACTTGATTCGGACGGAGCAGTGTGTTCTACGGGAACAAACGACTGGGGGACGCCGAATGTGGTTCTTTCTAGTAGCCCTGATGGAATTTTGAGCGTGATCAACATCTTAGGGCTATCGCTTCCGCCTCAAATGAGGCGGGAGCTTGAGGTAGCTGTAGAAAGGAAGGACGAATGCGTTTCGCGATGGAATATTGGGGTTTTGCTACGGCTTCATCAATACCAAACAGTGGTGTGCAGCTCGGAATATGCATCTGTTCCAGTGGCAGACATCAACACATTTCCACATTACACGGATTGTCGTCCAGATATCCAAAATGAGGGCATCATCGGCGAAAAGCTTGCTTACGCTACAGGTGGTGAAGATTTACTTGCGGTTGTCCCAGATATACTGAAGCTCTTTCCCTATGAGTTCACAGGAAGTAGCCTTCCTTTAATCTCACGCTACATCAAAACAAAGAGTACCATATATGGGCATACCACCGTCACGCAGCCACTGTTTCGGTCATACTATGCGGGTTGCCGCGTCAGAACTGTGAACACTACTGGCGTTTTTGTTGAGGTTACGTGCACGCTTTTAGACCATTGGCGTTCTTACGGATTAACCCTGCAATCTCCTGATGACCTACCCGTTTGTTCAACTGGAGATGTATGCGTACGAAACCAGTATAACTCTGAGTGGGAATACACTAATGATCTGAGTCCAACTGACTCTACGCGCCTCTAACAGATCATTAGCGTATTTCGCAGTCGATACGCTGATTCAGTGGAGCTAAGTGTTCTGCCTTGTGTAATCGTTGCTCAAATTTTACTCATGGGGATCATCAGTTTGTACCAAGTGATGTCTCACAAAAGATCCGTGATTCTTTCGCAAATTTGGGCGTATCGCTGTCAAAATGGGCGAATGCAGCCAGTATACCTCGCGCAAGTCACCTATCAGCTTGCATTCAACTCGAACATGTACTATCTAGGGTTATCGACAGGGAATCTGTCTTCTGCGTCGGTTCTCAACCTTTCGCTATGCTTCTTCGCATTCGCCTATTCTACTGTCAATCTGATCAAGGCTCGAAGTGGAGAGCAAGTTCTGGATCGCGACTTTCGTCTTCCGTGGGAATTTATCCTGCTTACTGCTACGGTAGGTGTAGGTGCAGTGATTTCTTCATATCGGATTACATCACTGGCATTTATTGGCGACAAGAATGGCCAGCTACTACGCCGAACTTCTGCTCTGGGTGCCAAATATTGTGGTCTGCAGGATTCTTGCTATGTATTTACCTACAACTTAGTTTTTGTGATTTTTCTCGCTTCGCTAGCACTCGGGTTGATTGCAGCTATCATCACAATCCAGCTCAAATTGTATACAAAACGGAATCCCGGAGCAAAAATGTATCATTACCGAGTCAGCAACTCTGGGTTGCCCGGTGGAGAAAAACCCACGACACGGCGGCTCACATCATTCGAGGAAAACTGTCTTGGTGCTCATTTTACTCGACTATTCAAGGACTGTGATGACTTCGCTTACACCATGCATATGGATAAAAGATGTACGACCGTGGAGGCCTTATTGCTAACAGGCTACCTTTTTTACGGAGAACATGTGGATCAGGCCAGCTCCGTGGTTCTTCTTCTAATTGCCAGACTTTTGCCGCGGAAGGTCATTCGTACATTCAACCAGCTACTGCTGCGCTGGCACGTCGACCCCGATCTCGGAACAGTGTCGTACCCGATGTCGTGCACCTGGTATAGTGCTAGCGCAGAAAACTACAAACTCTCTGAAGTAACACCTCTAGCGTAGTTCTTCTGCATCTGTGCGACGAATCCTTTTAAAATAAAATGGCATACATTAACATAGCGGTTCGAACATGTATCCGATGCTGGCTTCACATTTCGCCGTCGAACTCTCTCATATTATCTCGAAACCATGCTGGATCTACTCCACCTAAGGCCTCGTCTTCCTATCCAATCAACCGAGATGGAATGTCGCTTCAACGATAAAGTGCTTGGACAGTGATACTAAAACATTCGGAATCTGGTTTCGTGTTATCGTCGATCCGCTAGAAGCTCATGCATGATTCGACGCTGGGCTTTCACTTGAATGACATCGGAACAGCCGTAGCAGGGTCCCTACGGCGAAGCGCTTCACCAACACGGCCTCGGTCCTCGATGCCTACCCGACTCGTGTCAAGTTTTGTTCCAGCAACTTGCATATTGACGTTGAACACTTCGAACTGTTGTTCAATCGAGCCGAACGAGTTCAAGAGCAGCCCCACGGGCCAACTAAACAAGCAGCAAACATCGGACACAGCACTTGAGCATCCCAGACGCAAGACAGCAGCCACCTGCACAAACTCAAACTTTGTTCAGAAACCTTTAACACACTAAACTACTTTTCAAGCTGCCTCAACATAACCCGTCGCAAAGTTGCTGGAAGGCGTGCCGGTGTGGGCACTTCAACACGGTCCCCCGCCGTCATCCCCATCTGCGACACGCGCGCGCAGACGGCACGCGATTCGCTGAAAACGCGCCCCGTTGCGCGCACTATTCGGCGGTTCTCCAGGGACCATCACTCTCACGCGCAACCGACCAATCAGCGCGAGACGTTACAGTTCCCGACTTGCACCCACGCGAGGAAGCGGAAGAAGCCCGCGCCGCGCCCGCCGTCCCGCCGCCCGCCGCGCGTCCCCAGGCCCCGCGCGCGCTGCGTCCGCTGCGTCAGACTGCGCTTCAGCCGCCGCCGCGCGTTTCCCGCGCAGCCGGAGACGGTAATTCGCCACGTTGAAGCCCGTAAATCCTAGGTTTTACTCGCTCCGTGCCCACTTTTAGCCATGGAGGCGGTGCGCAGGCGCCCCCGAGCCGCCAGGAAGCCGCGCGGCTCGGAGGCGGCCGCTGATCGGGGCTCAATTAAGGGTCGCACCGACCAGGACACGCCGTTATTAGGGGCCCGCGTGCCGACGGGGAGTCGAGCGGACTCCGCCCCCTCGGCGCCGGCGCTCGACGAGGAGCAGCCGCCGCCCGCGCCGCTGCCGCTCCCGAAGCCCAGCGCGCCGCCGCCGCGTCGGCCGACGATGCCGCGAGCGTTCCACGAGGTTTCGGTGTCGGCGGCGCTGGGGCCGCCGGACGTTGGCGAGGCGGACGAGCCGCAGCTCTGGAGCTCGGCGCCGTCCGCGCCGTCGCTGTCCCCGACGGCGTCCGAGCAGTTGCACCGCGTGGCGGCGTCCGCGCGACCCCCCGAGAAGATGAGGCCGGGGGCGAGGACGCCCGTGCAGACGAACATGGAGGTGTCGGTGGAAGGCGCCACGCGCGCGGTGCGGGACGCGTTCGCCAAGTCGCAGTTGGCAGAGAAGAACGCGGGGATGCACGCCATTTACCCGGCCATGCCGCGGGAGGCGCCACAGAAAGCAGAGCCCGCCTCGCAGCCAAAGGGAGCGGTAGAAGACAAGGCGCAGACGAGCTACGAGCAGCTCTTGAAGAAGAAGCACATTCGCGTCAAGCTAGAGCCATTCGTCAACTACGAGATGAACTTGATGCGAGCTGAGGCGTCACAAAAGCGCCAGGAAATGAAGATGCGTCATATTGAGACCAACAAAGGCGAGCTGTACACGCGCGTTGAGCGATACCTTTTTTCAGAGTACATTTTGCACAATGCAGCGTCGACGATGGACGAGTATAAGCAGAAAATTGACCTCCTCGTCAAGAAAGGTGAGAGCTATTCGCTGCTTTAATTGTCATCTAATCACTGACTCTGACCTTGATTGCGTTTGAAACAGTGTGGACTCTAGAAAAAAAGCGGGTATCTTCTTCGAAACGCTGCGGGGATAACGTGGAAATTGAACAGCAAATGGAATTTCAGACCGCCAAGCTGGAGTCGACCCAGCTCGAAAAACTGAAGGTCCATCTGGACAAACTGCGGCAATTACGCACTGTTGAAGCTTCAATGCACACGTTCGACCGCGCCATTGCCTACTTTCACGTGGAACAATATTTGAATAGTGTTCTACAAGAAGCCAATCTTGTGGCGTTTCTCAACAAAACGGCCTCTGCTTGCGGTGGTACCAGTGGTATTGATGACTTGGATCTCGTTCCTGAAGGAACTAATTTTTACGAAGCGTTGCCGCAAGGTTCACCTCTTGCCTCGTCCGTGGAACACTTGAAATACTGTTTGGACGTTCTCATTTTCTTTGAGAAAAAGGTAACGCTGGGGGAAGAGGGAGTCTTTGGACGTGTACCCAAGTCATTCTACCGTGGAGAGCTGGTCTGGCACAGTAATCACGCTAAAATGCATTATAGTGCAGCTGGAGGTGGCATGGAGCGAAAAATCAAATGCTATGCCTGCGGTCATTTGAACGCTCCTATGAAAGCAAATCAATGGTGCAAGCTATGCGAAAGCTGCGATGTGGTTCTTTATCTCCCACCGTCGTTAGTATCCACGAAAACAAATGAATGGTTCACAAGCGTATTGCGCTTCAGGCAATCCCTTCAAAAATGGATTTCAACATGCCTGCAGCGACTTTTGCGAACAAAGTCTTTGCAAAATATGCCGTATTTGCTGATGCACACAATGTACTTACCTCGGATATCGACGGACGAGCGATCGTGGTTTTTGAGATTCCTACAGTTCCCTCGTGCGATGGTCCGCACAGATGGGTCACTCAGGAATGAGTGGAGTGAAGATTTAGTGGATCATTACATTGCCATGTTGCACTTAGTGTTCCATCCTGAAAAATTGCGCCGTACGTCTATTATAGTATCCAGTGCACCTCCTAATGGCACCAAGACTCCAAAGAGTGCGGATGTAGGAGTAGCAAATGGCAAAGGCTTGGTTTCCCCGGAATGGGTGCTGTTAGAGAACCCAGAAATGCTGGATCGCTATTTTCTATCCGATGAAGATTTTGTGGCGGTGCTGAACCAATTCCCAAACACATTTGCTTTTGAGCAGTTATTTCGCTGCACTTCAGACGTAAAGAAATGCTTTAGTCGAGCGCTAACATTGGTACTGGAGCTCACGCACAGCTTGCGCGCATTTCAGGAATTTGAAAAATTGCCAACTAGAATCGCTCAACTTCTTGGGCAACTATTAGCTGATGCAGCAGAGCTACCCGGATCAGGCCGACCCAACGACTCTAGAATGAATGTTGCTTTTTATCCAACGCTGTTTGATCAGCTGTTTTTAACAAGCCTACACGGTCTGATGGCGGCTGATTGCAATCGCGTAGCGTGGAAGAGTTTGCACTTGTTCCCTTTTGGATCATTGTCTGATCTAGCGAAGTGGGACGTATTAGCTCTACTGTTGTTCAACCTACACAGCTTGCCATTGGAAGCGAAAACAGCAGCAGGATGGATGCAGTTTATTGGGAAACCGTCTTCTCGGGATGTGGATACTGGCGCGTTGGCTCGTCAGCACTTTTATGATTTGATTGAGTCCGACACTGAAAGCGCTATGTATCTGCTGAATGCAGTGGCTAGCTTGGCTGCATCCTGCCACATCGAGCCAATCGATAGTAGCGAGCGGAATGACCTGGTATCCGTGGCTGTGCAGGAGTTGTTTATGGCTGGCTATACTGTAGAACCTTGTCAACAGGCATTGGGAGAAAACGGGGAGCGTGCAGCAGGACCTCTCAGTACGATTTGTTTGGCGCACCCTTGGGTTCTTTCGCTTTTAATTACACTTTTGTTTAAGTACCATGAGTGCGCTGCAACTTGGATTCACGTGTTCGAAACGTTTCCTATCAACCGTTGGATGCCAACAGGTCAGGATCTGCTGAACCTGCAAGAGTGGTTACTACTTGAAGATACCTCGGCACCCCGGAGTGCTCTAGCGCGATTTCTTTTAGACCATATCAATTGGGAATACGATGTAAAGCAGCAACGTTTGTTTACTGACGCTATGCTTCACCGTCAAGTGGCGCTCATGGTTGCGGAGGCATTAGTTCTGTATAAGACACGAAAAGAGCGCGCTAGTGATCCTGAGTCAGCCATTGCCTTATCTGGCGGAGGTTCTCCACAAAAGCTCGAGGTGGCTTCGATTGCAAAATCAATTCGTCGTGCGTTATGGCTGGGGGAAACCGTAGATTTTGAGAAGTGGTGCTGGAAACTAATGCTGAAACTGCGGTTTTATTCACCAAAGACACGCGAGCCTCTAATACCTCTCATTGACCTTCGTCATGATCGGTCACGGATAGCTCTAACGCTACGCCGTTGGTTTGCTGGGGCCTCAGTATTGCGAGTTTTGCCTTCTCGCAAGCTTTTCCCGTTTTATTCATCACTAGAGGAAGAGGTGGCCGGTTTTGGCCATGGTGACAGCTCAACGCGTAGCGTTCCAGAAGCTGAAATCGGAGGAAGCACTGGTGCTCCGATTCAACAAGAGTCTCGTATGCTTCTGACTCCTCAAAACGGCAAAGGAATGGGTGGGGGAGAAATTGATTCGACAATTTCGGCCACTGCAGCCCCACGGACTGAGCCTATAGTCGCGTATGTAATATGCCAGATGACTACATTCATCTTCAGCGACCGCCTCGATCGCTGGGAGCCATTGCTGGTACTCTTGAAGAATGACTACTTTCCTGCTGCAATTAAAGTACTTGAAAACTTGTTTCCGATCTTGTCCCGCCTAGACAAGATGAAGGATTTTCCAACTAGTTCGTGTGTGTCTACATCCGCACCGCAAACCGAAAGTGAAAATGAATCCAAGACAGCTACATCAAACAGTGAGGATGATGGAGAGGAAACTTTATCGTCTGATGAAGTTGAATCTGAAGTTGTGACACAAACTCAACAGGGCGGGGTTCTTTTGGAGATCGATAATGAGCTGGAGGTGTGCATGGCAGCAATGCAGGCACTGTCTACCGACGAGTTGTTGAGTTTATTGAACTCTCTGCATGAATTTTCGTACATCAACACAGATGAACTCCATCGTATGCAAGAAGTTCTCAACAAGGGTTACATTGGCGGATGGGAAAGCACGGCAAAACTGCGTATATTGGCAAAACTACGCTTTGTGCGAGAGTGTAGTCGTTATCTTCATCCTGTAGTTCTACCTGCACTCATTAACGAGTGCTTCCCACAATCAAGTCCTGTATCGGTTACAACTTCAGCCTTATTTCATGGAGCAATGTCGTGGATCTCTTCGGCCTTGGGTGGTGAAAACAGCATGGGAGCCTCGTCACCGTCCGCAGCATCATCAACGAGTGCCGCTCTGTCAATCAGAAACTCTTCTTTGACTGCCTCGACGGGCTCGCTTGGGGTAATAACAGGGAATGACTATTCTGTGTCAGCTAAAGCGTTGTGCGCTCTGGTCAGACGCTCATTTGAATACTCCATCGATGACTTATCTCTTGCAGAGTCAATGCGATTCTGGGCGAAGGCTTTGTTACAAGTACCATTTTGGTACGAGAACTCTGCGTTTCGGCACGTATTGGATGTCATGGTTCACTGCAGTATGGAGAGCTCTTATGAAACAGGTTTAACCAATAGCGCTGTGAATGAGAGTCAGGTTGTTGGTTGCGCGCCGGATATTTTGTTCGAGCTGGTTGGCTTGGTTGAAGCGGCTTTTGACTCATTTTGTCAGCGCATTGCCCGCCGCGAGGAAGATGCGTTCCAATCTGAACAGCAGTTCCTCGAGAACGAGTCTGTTGTTGTGATGAGTTTCCTGCCAGCAGTGGCAGCTTCTGCAACATTTGCCTCAATATTTGGGGGTTCATTTGATGCCGCGCAATACGTTAGTGGATGCCCCCACCTCGCGTTTTGGGTTCTACTTGTCGAAACACGAAAGGAGGTTCCGTTGTTTCTTACGATGGGCCAACTCATGGTCAAGTATGAGCCGAAAACTATGAAAAAGCTCGAGAAAATAAAAAAGACGGAGGGCCGACTTGCTCAAGCATTGAGTTCAGTGCGAGAAGGCAAAAGTCTCGATGAACAAGCAGAGGAAACGATTTACGAAGCTCCGAATCGTACCTCTCCGTTAGGTATCCCCGTGGCGTTTGGTCACACCAGCTTCGACTCGTTGTCTCAGTACAAGATCTACCGCTGGTGCAACTATTGCCTTGATCTTCCCGAGTCAGAGCCAACGCAAATTATCTACTGGCAGGTGTTTTTCGCGTTATACTTTGCAACTGCTGGTGGTTCGCATGTGTTTGGCCACCATTTTCTCGATCGGTCGGGTAGCCGTAGCACAAAACGCGTCCATCTAAGGAAACATTTACAGACGAAACTGCGGAAGTTGGTGAACTATTGCTCCAGCCAGGCCCAGGTCGTGTTAACGACTACTGGTACAAGTGGGCGTACGTCGCATGACGTTGGCTCGACTACGGAGTTGAAAGAACGACAATACGCTCATTTTGTTGCACTATCGCAACTATACACAGCGATGGATGCTTGGATGGAAGAAAAAGACCCAAATCATTGGCTGAAGGAGGAAGAAATGTCGGGCTTACCACGGCATTACGAGGTGGAGAGGCTTAAAGATGTTTTGCGACTTAGTGATGTGCTGCTAAATTCACATTCTAATCATATAAGGTGGCCAGACTTGCCTCTATGGACAAATTGGTGCGGTTTTGAGTTCACTGTGAGGCGTACAAAGCCACAAGTGACAATGAGAGATGATAACCACGAAAAATCTGCTTCATTAATGCCATCTCTGTCGACCCCTCTTGCTACCGCTGGTGAAGAGGATGATTTTGCGTTTGTGGAGGAAGCATCAGAAATAGCTAGACGGCACAGCAGTTTTGGTGGCCTCGCTGGGTTGGCCAGTCTCAGTATCCGGCCTTTGCCGTTGGTGCCAGATTTATGTGGGCCTTCGAGCTTGACACAACTACCAACAGTATCGATTGCTACCTCACCGGAACGGTGTACGATTACCCCGTCAATCCAACTTAATAAGACGGGTTTGAAAGCGCTGGCCATGAAATTTTCGGAGAACCTATCTGTTCTTGTGGCACTGGACTCTGAAATGGTAGATAGTGTTTCCCAGCTTTACGTCAGCAAGGCGAGAACCGTAACGCAAAGCTTACCGTGTCCTGAAGGTGCCAGTTGCCGCAGTCCTGCGGCGTTCCGGTTCGAGTTCTTGGAATGGATGATGGACTCTAGAATGGATGATGCAATTCAGTCGATTCGTGCACAGGGTGAGCGATGTGATATGCAATCCATGTTGGTCAAAAATATGACAGCAACTTTGAGCGAGCTCGACGAAGATAGCACCTGCTCGACGACTCTGTTGGCAGCTGATCATTTCCTCCAGCTCGATGGAGACGGATTCACACTGTCGCTTCAAATTCTACTCATTGATCAAGTTGTCCGAACGCTAGGCATGGAGCATGAAAAACTTCAGAGCACGAAGAAAACATTAGAGGATGAGGCCCCGGTGGATAAACCCAGTGATGGTAACGAAACCTTTCCAAGGGAGGAAGATCCGACTGATACCATCCAGACTGAAACGCTTAACCCAATTCTGAAGGTTGAACAGGAAGTGGAGCGCCTGCATAACAAAGGATTAGAGTGGTTCCGTTTGCTTACCGAGCTAGACACGAAACTCTCTCGCATGGTACCACCGTTACGTGAAGTGTTATGGCGTTCCATCAAGCAACTGGGCCTTAGTTTTGTGTGTGTAGATGAACGCGAAACGTGCACTCTTCTTCAACTCATGCTAGAAGACCCATCTCGCATCAATCTACTTTCCGACTGCTTCTTCCCAGCTGCGGCACCTTCGCGATTTGTTGAAATGTTTGCAAAACTGATGAGTGCAAGCAGCTCTTCGAAACTTTCAAGCGAACAAAAACTCACATTGCTCCGACGTTTTGACTTTTGTGTATGGTTGAAGACGAAGAGCCCGCAAACTCCAACTAAATTTGATCGCGATACAGTTCTGTGTATGATTTTGGGTGACATTAGTCACCAATTTCCTGCAGATCGGAGCTTAGTTGACATGGGTCGAAAAACCCAGGACAAAAGCGCACCACAGCATTTGGATGAAGTTTTGCGTGTATATGCGAAGGTGCTTCAACTAATTTGCTCCACTCATCTGGAGGACCACATTGAGAAAATGGTGCATGCATTGGTTGGTGTCCACGATGATTATCGGTTCCAAACAGGAAATGGAGGGCCGACATCTTCGACGGGAGACGATGATGGCTCGATAGCGTCAGGCCTGGCAGCTTTACCACGTCCAGTAGATGCTGTCGTGTGGGAAGCTCTTGTTGGAATCCCAGTGGCTGCCTGGAAGGAGCTGCCATTTATGCTCATCGAGTCGTGTGTGGCATTCCTCAGCCAGCATATGACATCATTGCGATGGCAAGGTGGGCTGTCAACGAGTGGGGCTACAAACCCTGGAAGTAACAGCGAGCTCCTACGCGGAAGACAGGCACAAAGCGCATCTACAGCTTCACCATCGCAGCATCCTATTGTATACTGGCAGCGACTTGGAGTCCTCAAAAGTTTCCTGGACTTGTTTACTCTTTGCTGTCGTGTGGCACCAGAGCAGCAGCAATGGGAGTTGATCGCTGCTTTTTTCGAGCCTCTGCTCTCCACATTATACCAACCAGCCACAAACACAGAAGGCTCGGCTATCAGCGCGCCATGGTCCGACCAAGACACCCTTTCCACCGGGACAACCGTTTGCTCGTGCTTTGTGGCAACTTGCTCAGAGTATCTGAAGAATCAATCACCGGCTGGATCACGGTTGCAGACAACATTGGCAACCAGTAGTGACGATGCAGCTTTGACTCAAACGGCAAAACTTTCGCAGATTTGGTCTTTCTATTTGACAGTGCTCGTCCCACATGCGCCTACACATATTTGCAAACACTTCCATCAGTTTGTGACACGGCTGGCATGGGAGCACTGGTGCCTCACGCTTGAGATCGTGCAGCAAATGCGTGAGCTCGTGCAAACGGAAAAACAACAGCTTACAGGCGTGACAACCGGCAAAACTGACCAAATGGTTCCGCCCGTGCACTCTACATTATCACCGTATCCATTTGTGTCGTGGCTCGTCCGTGACATCTTGTGCCGCACAACTTGGAAATCGACGGATGAGTGGCTGGGAGCTCAAAGCGAGGCTGCGTGCTCCTCTTTCTTGCTGGAATTTGCAAAGTTGTGCTTAGAATTGGTGCTTGATATGCCCCACTTTCAAGTTCAATCTGGCCACTCAGCGACAACTAACGTGCTCCCACCATACTTCGTCAACTTTATCAAGCAGCAATCTGTATTTTGGGCGAAGTGGAAAATGACTGGGGGTGATCTGGAGACACTACAGCAATTCACTTTGGAGGCTTTATTGGAGCCACTTGGTAGTCGGGCGACCGCTAGAAACGGGACAAGCTTGATTTCAAGCGGTCCATTCCCAGCATCACCAAATGCGGCAATGATGCAGGATGCATTCACAAGGTTGCAGCTAGTGCTCCGGTTATTTGGTCAGATCACGACACTGCATCACGATGTGCTCCGGAAGCGAGTGAGCCTGATGAGAATGAATCTGTTTCTTAAGTTGCTTTTTGGTGTGTTTGAAGTCAATGATCGTGGCTGTCTTGATGGCAGCCGCTATAATTCCGAGCACACCGCATGGCTTACGGTTCTCTACGGGTCGAGCTGTACAGCGTTATACGAGAAGCTAGACGAACTTGTGCACTTCTGCAAACCGCAAGGTGGTACAGAAATTGGCTGTGAAGGTTCCGTGGGTACTGATGACGCTAACGCAGACATTTCTGAAGAAGAGTTGACGGCCACGATCGTAGGTGTAATGCGATTTTGCAATTTATCTCTGGTGGAAGTATTCTTTAAGCAGATGCAAGGCAGTCCGAAATCCAGTAGTAGCAGCGCATTGCCTTCTTCAGGAAGTGGTTCACTCAACTGGAATAAATGCGGCAACGTGGTGTTCGTGGAGATCGACGCCCTTGTGCGTGATTTTGCAGCCAGCCAAAAAGCACTACAGCAGCGAAATTTCCGTGGTCACCAAACTTCCTCGGACCGCTCCTTGTCGGAAGAAGATGTGAACGGAACGACTGTATCGGCGGCCCAGTCGCCAGCAGAAGCCATTGGTACACCTCTCGGAAAGGTTCTTTGGAGTTTCTTGGCTTTTCGAGGTGGAGAGCTGGCTTGCTTGGCTGCTTGCGGTCGTGCCCTGGCTTCGGTACATGTAATGAGTCAGGTTGCCGAGAAAAGCATTGAAAAGTGGGTGATTGAGGAGCGCCGTGGAATGTGGGACATATTAGCATTGCGACTACAGGTGCCTGAATTGAGTGGAGACGAGTTTGAGACGGCATGCTTGGAACAAGGCAAGCTGCTCACCCTACAGGTGCTCTTCCTGCAGCAATTGCGGCGCGCACCTGTCCTGACTGAGTCATTAAGTCTAGCCCTTTTGACTAAACTCATGGGCTGGATGGAGCGGGCTCGCGTGGGTAATAGTTCTCTTGCTCAGATGAAATTGCTGTTCCTAGCTGCTGAAGTGACCAACTTTGTTTGCAAGCCGCTCGCTGAAGTGCTGCCTTCGACTTTGAAGAAGCAAATGCTAAGGCGATTGTGTGACCTACTGTTGGAGTTTGGACATGCGCGTCGTAACAACGGTATCATGAAGGCTATCGGTCTTGGTGGCTCATTGCAATACGGCGTGGAGTTCCACGTTTCTTGCTTAGCTGCAGGCATCTTCCTGCGGCTTCAGACACGTAATGGTGCGCCATTACGAGTGGATGATCGGATTCCATTCAAGATGACTCGAACCACAGAAAAACACTTGCGTTCTTTGGAAACAATGCTACAAAGCAAGGATGCGTTCCAGCTTGGGCGGCGTGCTGACACCATGGTGGACTTTGCACAAGATCCCCGTCGAAGCCTTACCGATCAAGATGAGTTCTTCGTGACACTTTTCTCGAGCATGTATCCGGCTCAAGGGTGGCTTCTGGCAAAGTGCTTGCCATGAGTGAACACGTTGACTAAATAATGGTTAGTAAATGGGTAGTAATTATGATATAGGACAATGCAGCAATCGAAGGATTCAAAGCGGTCGCGAACACGCAATGCGACGAAAAATAAAGCTGCTGATTGAATGGGAGGCAACATCACAATGTGGATTACATTGAATAACAACTAGTCTTAACACCCTTGGCCGCCAGCGATACGCATGCAGGAGGTAGAGGGGTTTAAGGTAAGAGCGGTAATAGTCAAAGTGTACACGAACAGCACGACCGCGAAGGAAACAATGGCAGCGCTAGCGCATTTTGTGTAGCCTCCGTAGCTTCGCATCTGTTGCGTATCGAGTTTTTGCCGAGGCAGGAAGTAAAGTCCAGCGAAGGCAATGGCGTTGATGCCATAGTTGAGTAGAAGCGCCTTCAGTACGTCGGATCGCGCGCCTGGAGTGTCCACAGCGACTTCAGCGATGTTGTAGAAATTGGTACCGTCGAAAAGGCCGACGGAATTTGTCTGCACGAAGATGCTGACCAAGAAATACATTGACAGCATGAGCCCCACCATTGCGCCTTCGGAACCTTCTTGGATGATCTCCGTTAGCGGAACCATGCTTGCCAGCCAGCCAATTCCGGCTGATACACTTGTAAACAGGGTCATGAGGCGATAAAAGTATCGATCTCGGATAATGTTTTGAGTGACGCAGATAGCTACAACCACTTGTGGGATGACAAGAAGGATTATGGACATTGCGTAGAATGTTCGCCAAGGTCGATTCATAAAGTAGTATCGCCACGCCACCACTGTCAAAAGCATCGCACCGTAGTACATAACTTGCTGCAAGAACGAGTTGTCTGCACTTGCACCTGCCCATACAGTGACGACGACAGAGGGTCCGCTGAAAGTTATGCCACTGAATAATGTGAAGATGCACATGAAGACTAGAATGCTCCAAACCGCCTTTTGCTGCATGATTCTCCACAAAATTTGGCCGCGAGAGTTCATCGGTGTCGAAAGAGAATAGTATTTTTCCTGCCAAGCTTTCCAAACCAGCGGCATTGAAAGCGCAATAACAAGGCCAAACGCAAGCAACGCTGTGCAGTGATGCTTACTTACGGTCAAAATAAGGTACGCGCAGGCGTCAGTGATAATGTATACCACACACCGGAAGATCAGATATGTCGCCTGAATAGCCCCACGCATGCCCAGCGGCTCACGTTGGGACAACTCAAGCACTCGGGTGTGCACACAAACATAACTGATGATGTTTCCAGTGCTGGCCAGCGTCGCGAAACCGATAATTGCAATAGCTAAGCCAGTTCCTGCCTTTTCGTTTTCTAGCGTCTCAATGTACCCGTCCAAACCTGCCAGAGCTAACAGACTTAACACCGTGGTTCCCAAGCCAATCAGCAAATATCCTTTTCGACGAAACCCAAATATCGGATAGCAATCGGACAGCAATCCGATAAAAAAGCTGAACACCAGTGGAATCGTCGTCAGTCGCTCTGAGGCCGCCAGTTCTGCCGTCTTGAGGCCGAAATGCTCCTTTAGCATCGGCTGGATCACACTGGTTAGACACTCAATCGAAAACGTCGACGCGAACGTGGCTGCCACGAGACCAGCGCAGTCAAGTGAAAAAAAGTCAACAGCGCCGCCTTTGCGCAGACTTCCGTAGATTTCGGCGTTGTACAGCGGCTGGCCAGCACCATTTTCCACCACCGAACTTTCATCATGACCAGTGACGGAAGTAATTTGCCTTCCAGCTGAGTCTGCTTCGCTGTAACCGGCAAACGAAGGGGACTGTAAGTTTTTCAGGTCGAGTTTGAGCTCGAACGACGAGGTTAACATCGTCGTGGCGCGACCCAGATGTCCCGACAAGTCAATAACTAGAACCTCCTCCAGGATGTCTGAGGAGGGAAAGATAAGTCTCGTTCAGCTGCAAGTCGACAAATGGTCTCTGGTCGAGTCTTGGTTGCGTTCCTACACACCATCCCGCCTGAGCGCCTGGCGCAAGTTTCTTTGCTGCTGTTTTTTTTAAGGGGTGGGGCATGCGGTTTTGATTTCCAGCTCCATCTCAGTGGAGTGTTGTCTTAGATGTATTACTAAAAAATCAACGTTTCCGGCTGCTACATGCACATCAAGCAAAAACGCTTGACGTTTTGGGCAATTGACGGAAAGCAGAGCAGGGGGAGTGCGTGTAAAGTGGACAACAGCGCCGCAACGGATGTACTGACTCAGCAGACTGTGAGAAAACAACCGTATCTGCCCTCGCTATAGAGCTTATCTTATGGATAGCATTCGGTGAGGTAGCGCTGGTCGCTGACATTTTTCTTCCTTTCAAGCAGATGATCGACTACCCGGAGAGCATAGGATGCTTTGCGTCGTGTTTCATATGAAGTCACTTCATGTACCCGTTGGTAGCCTGTTCCTCAGAAATACCATAGGCCCAAAAAACCGCAATCTGCCCGACTTGGGACGGATTTTCGACCAGAGAACATTCGGTGTCACCGCACCTGTTGGATGTTGATTGCAGTGCATCGAAAACAATCATACCCCTATAATGCCCATTGTGGGAGAATCCTTAGTGGCTACACCAGACGAGATTAATAACTGCAGCTGATGCTTACGGTACTTTACGGAGCGCGATTAAAGTGCAAGTGCATCATCATTCCCAGTGTGTCTGGCCACACCGGCATTTGCTGGTTCTTTGAATCCATTCAACGTACTAAGTATACCATTTACACAAGGCTAGCCATTGCGCTAAATCTTTTGCGAGGTGCTATCCAAGGTGGAGCTCTGGGTCTTCGGTACTCATCGGTAACCTCGATCATGTCTCTGACACCTTGCTAGTCGATCCAGCTAAACACTGCGAGGCTTCAGGCTTGGGGAGCTCTGCTGAAAGTTTGAGAGATCGTCCAGAGTTACCTACTCTACTCGGTGCTCGATGAGAAACGTCAAGTTCGAATCTCGATTCAGCAAATAAAGCGCAGCTGATATCACACTAGTAGAAATGCAGTTTGCTTGAAAGTACTTGACTAGTCAAACATTGGACAGGAAATGACAGGCAGCATTCAATGTTGCAGCCTAACTAGTACGTGCGTGCAACACCATGTAAATCTTATGCTGTATCAAACACGAAGCGATAGCCGGCGCGGCATGCTTCGCTACGGTCGTCAGCCAAGCAATTTGATGAATCACCACATACCGTAGGTGTGGTTGTCTCGCCCTACCGTTGTGCGAGTCTAGCAACGCGTGATGGCAGATACTCTCCTCCAAGGAAATGGCACGACGATTTCGACTGGAAGCTTTTCCAAGAAGGATAGACATGTACACGCATGGACTATGACAACGATAGCAATACAGAGGGCTATCGTCTACAGGGCGCGTGGTACTGGAAGATTGTAGGATATGCAAGGTCGTTCCGTTGTGCGGCCACGCTCTGTCAACATTGAAGTGAGGATTCACGTCGGAGACAAGCCCTAGGTCTTTGAAGACGTGGCAAAACTACAAGTACCTTCCGGTGGCCGACTCCGAGGCCGAGAGTCGACGACTCTAAGCGGCAAACCGACAAAGTCTCTCCTAGACCTCTCGGTCATTGCCTGCCGCGAAAGTGCTGCGTCCTAATCCGTGATGAGTGAGCGCACATGGGCTCGCATGCAACTGTCATGGTGGCCACTGGCCAGTCGATTCTATTGACCCCATTCGACTCTGCTAACGACGATTACGTTGGATCTACCGAAGACAACGTTTACCCACGAGCCATGCTACATTGATAGCTTGACAAGCCGCAGAGCGTAGTGCTGCTCTTCAGTCGACCACATCTTGAACCGGCGAAAGCTTTAACCAGCACCTCACCTCACTTTCCATTCGGCCAAGTCCCAAGCACAAGTACACCAGTGTCCTCCGGCCAAGTCCAGCATGGCAGGCGGCTATGTTGAAGTGGACTCGCCCAAGCCGGCAACCGCTTTCGACGAAGCCAACAAACTCGCCGCTCGACTTATCAAACCTAAGCCGATCCTGCTCACGAGCCTGGTCTTGTCGTGGCTGCAGCCGTTCCAGAGTGGCTGGTCGACGGCGCAGATGAACCTGTCGCAGTACAACGACACGGACGAGTGCAATGCTCGACCCGTTGCAGACGACACCTGCCTCATGTTCCCCGGCCACTCGAAGCTCGAGTGGACGTTCGCCGTGAACGCGTGGATCTTCGGGGCCATGATCGGCTCGCTGAGCTGTGGCCACTTCAGTGACAAGTTTGGCCGCAAGAAAGCTCTGATGGGCAATTGCATCTTCATGATCGTCGGTGGCGTCGTGCAGGCCTCGGTGTCCAATGTCTGGGCTTTCGCCGTGGGGCGTTTGATCTCGGGCATTGCGTCGGGTACTGCCACAGGGACAATCGGTGCCTACGTGAACGAGTTGTCCCCGCCGCACATGCGCAACACGTTGGGTCTGGGTCTACAGATCTTCACGACGCTGGGCATTTTAGTCCCCGCAATCTGCTTTTTCTTCGCCAACACCAGCAGTGGATGGAGATACTTGGCGGCGTTCCCTTGCGTGCTGGGACTGGTCTACCTCGTGCTGGCTCCGTCCATGGCAAGTGAGAGCCCTGCGTGGCTGCTCACCCAGGGCCGAACGGACGAGGCCAAACAAGTGATCGCCAATTTGTACGGCGAGGAGCACGTGAGCACTGCCATGTCGTGGCTGGAAGTGAACAAGCCCCACGCAGAGGACGGATCGACGGACTCCTCGAAGGAATCCGTCTTTGATCCTCGTTATCGCATGCAGCTTTTCGGTGGGGTGTTGTTGTCTTGCGCACAGCAGTTGTCCGGCATCAACGCCGTGTTCTACTACTCCGGTAGCATCTTCTCGGACGCTGGTATCTCGGACTCTCGCATCGGCACGCTTGTCATCAACTTCATCAATATCTGGCCGGCGTTCTTCACGGGCGTGTTGGCGAATCGGTTCGGAGCTCGGAACATGATCCTGTGGGGACTAGCGGGTATGGTAGTGATGGCCATCGGAATGATGGTGGCCTTCATTGTCGATCTGCCAGCGCTTTCGATCGTGTTCACTGCGCTGTATGTGATCGCGTTCGGCGTGACGCTCGGCCCGCTAGTCTGGGTGATGACTGCCGATATATTTCCGGACTCGATCCGTGCGAGTGCATCGTCGCTCTGCATCGGCATCAACTGGCTGTGTAACCTTATGGTCGGCGTTGCCTACCCGTACATTTCAGACGCGCTCGATGACTACGCCTACGTGCCGTTCGTGGTGCTACTTGTCATCTTCTATCTGCTATCGCTGAAGCTGGTGCCCGAGACGTCGGGGAAATCGGCCGAGGAGATTCTCGCTGAGTACGACTCGCGCCGCAACAAATGAAGACGAGAACTCTGAACTTGACAAAACAGGCAGCTTTTCGTACCCATCATCATTTTAAGATTGAATTCAACAACAAGCAATTGAAATCAACGTGTTTTCGTGTGTTATCGTATGTGTAGGTCTGACATCCGTGGATGATTTCACAATGAATAATCTTGTTTCCAAAAACGAAGAATGTTATTTCAACAACTCAACGATAAACCAACAAATACGTTACGGACATATAACACTAACCAGACTGAGAGGTGGATTTTAGCAACCAGACCCTCCCATCATTCGGATGCAGGCAGTTGAAGGGATGAATGTCATGATCGTAACTACGAAAGAATAGAGGAACAAAATAGCAGAGAAGGTCACAATGGCTGCGCTGGCACACTTCGTATACCCGCCATAACTGCGAAGCTGCTGGGTGTCGAGCTTTTGACGTGGTAGAAAGTAGAGGCCGCAGAATGCCAACGCGTTGATACCGTAGTTGAGCACTAGGGCCTTCAAGACATCACCACGGGCAGTTACTGAGTCCGCTGCGACTTCAGCTATGTCGTAGAAATTACTTCCCTCAAACAGGCCGACTGAATTCGTCTGCACGAAGATTCCAACCAGGAAATACAGAGACAGAGTAAGGCCGACCATGGCACCCTCCGAGCCTTCTTGGATAATCTCCGTCAGCGGAATCACGCTACCAAGCCAGCCAATACCAAATGAAATACTACTGAACAACCCCATAATGTTATAGAATACACGGTCGCGAAGAATGTTTTGGCTCACTAGAATTGTCAAGATCAGCTGAGGCACGATGACAAACCCAGGGCATGCAGCATAAAAGCTTCTCCACGGGCGGTTCATAAAGTAGTAACGCCATACCAGCACAGTTGCGATCACCATGCCATAGTGCATTGCTTGTTGAACGAAAGGATTACCCCCGCTTGCTCCACTCCAGACGCTAATTATCACGGATGGTCCGCTGAAAGAGATCTGGTTGAACAGTGTGAAAAAGCACACGAACACCAGAACGCTCCACACTGCTTTCTGCTGCATGACCTTCCAAAGGATCTGCCCACGAGTCTTCACAGTTGTCGACAGCGAGTAATACTTCTCTTCCCAAAAGTAGTAAATCACAGGCAGCGGCAGTGCAATGACAATGCCGAACACCACGAAAGCAGTCGTCTGATGAGATGAGGTCACCGTCGCAGTACTTCGCACAGCGTACACACACGCATTGGTAATTACGTATATCACGCACCGGAAGATCAAATACGTCGCCAAGATGGATCCACGAAGCCCCAAAGGCTCCCTTTGGGCAAGCTCAATCATGCGTGTGTGGATGCTGACATAGGCAACGATATTACCAAGGTTTGCTAGCGATGCGAACGCGATCACAAGAACAGCCAGTCCAGAACTGGCAGTGCCCCTCGAAAGGCTGTTCATGTACGCGTTCAGGCCAGCGAGAATCCAAATACTCACAATAGTTGTCACCAATCCGATCAGTGTGTACGCTTTTCGACGTAGACCCATGATCGGGTAACAGTCTGTCAGCAGTCCGAAAAGGAAGCTCAGCACGAGAGGCATTGACGTGATACGCTGGGAAGCAGCCAGCTGAGCGGGGTTGAGACCAAAATGCTGCTTGAGAAGGGGTTGGAGCGCGCTGTTGAGGCACTCCACAGCAAAAGTCGATGAAAACGTAGCAGCAACCAGGCCTAGACAGTACTTGGAGAAAAACTTCACTGCGCCACCTTTCCGTAAGCTGCCGTATATTTCGGCATTGTAGAGGGGCTGACCAGCGCCATGTTCAATGACTGAGGTCTCGGCATCGCGTATAGCTGACATGGGATGTTGGAGTGGCAGGCTGTCGACAGCCGAGAGGTCCAACGAAGGCGATTGAAAATTCTTAAACTCCATTTTGAGACTCGTCGAAGACAGCAGGTCCATCGTCGTACGGCGAAGCCGCCCTGATAAATCCACGACGAGAACTTCCTCCTCCAGGGTGACTTGTGGTTACAAGTAACTTGCACGAGAGCTCGTCCTCGCAAGTTTGGAAATGGCTCGTACCACGCAGTTCCGTGGTAAATTGCGGGCTCAGCTGTTAACACCATATCGCGGTCTTATCGGACATATACTTCTCGACCAGTTGGTTCAGTCGACCAACTTGCCACCTTTGCCACTGTTGCTGTCGGACTATAGCCATCTGTATCATTACCGAAACGAACGACAAACCAGAAATCATATCAATTTAAGCCGAAACCTCGGCACGAATGTGAAGAACATGTGCTCATACATCGTGCGCAACGCTTATTATACCAGGGCTACCATCCCCACAACAATACTTCAACTAGGTTTTATCATGCTCTGGATCCTTGCTCTGCCGCACTATGGCCATATACATGTAATGACCACCACATAGTACCAGCGATGGAACTCTGATTAAATTCATTGTATCGGTTGTACATGCATCTTGGAAATATGTCCATAATTGCCGCTGCCGATCGTGTTCCGGTACTGGAACGAGGAGGTCTACTCGCTCAACACGTCCATGAAGATCCGTAGCCAGATCATCTGGAAGATCATGCAGCAGAAGGCGGTGTGGCGCATCCTGGCCTTCGTTTGGTTCTTCACGCTGTTCCTGGGCATCAAGTTCAGCGACTCGACCAGTGTCATCAGCAAGTGGGCGGGTGCCAACGGTGACAATTCGCTACTGGTCAAAACGATCCAAGACTTTGTCATGATCGGCATCATGCTGGTGTGGCGCTACCTGTTCATCAACCGGCTGTGGCCGATCTTCTTCGCGTTGGCGCCGGCCTTCCAGATCCTGCCCAACCTTTTCGTGTCGCTCATGGTGTCGCTGGACGTGGTGCGCGACCGCTACTTCTACCGTGTCTTCTACTCCATGACCTACGTCGCAGATGGCATTGGCCTGCTCAACACCATTGTGCCCGTGACCGAAATTGTCCAGGAGGGGTTGGAAGGGGCTTTGGTGGGGCTCACCTTGACGCTGCAGCGCTGCGTCAACATTTTCGTGGACACTAACGCGTACGGAGTGTTCCAGGGCACCAACTACTACAGCGCCGCAGCAGTTGCCGCCGACACGTCGGACGCGCGCTGGGACGT
>BSXT01005034.1:0-15361 GCA_030267785.1 Phytophthora fragariaefolia
CACCCAGGACTTAGTTGTTCCCGATGGTACAGTACTCGAGAACACAAACCTCGATCAGATCTGCCCAGTCGAGGGACTCGTCATCGCCGGGGCGTGGTGGAATGTTGTACCGACACACTATTACACTATTCGGGACAATAGACTCTGTCATTTCGTCGTGCCGCAGTACAATATTCACGGAAACTACCTCCTTGGGTCAGATAAAGCGGCTCCATACTCCACATCCCCAGCAAGCTGCACCAACGACAGCTACACATTCCACTATTATTTCTACCATGGAAGTATCGGCTACTACGCGTTTTACGAGGAAGCGTCCGGTACGTACTGTTCAACTGATCAGACCGCATATGTGGCGGTGGACGGCCTCGGGACGTATGATAGCAACGGTGCAAACTTAGCAGAGAATACCGGAGATATGTCGTATCGACGATCGTATTGGTATGGTTTGTTTGGGGCTATCTGGATTGCATATCGTTCCTTGCTGATGAGGCGAAGTTTCATTGCGTGCAAGCGGTTCGGACGTAGAAGCGACATTATGCAGCAACAAATGCGATTCAAAGATGCAATGGTATTTGTTCAGGAAAGCCTCCGATTGTCTGCACACGGCGCTAGAAACTACCACCGGGCTGCAATATTATACCTGCTGGTCGAAGGTCTCATGAGCGACTTGTTCATGTTAATCGCGCAAGACGGCGTGATTGCAAAGGTGCAGTACATCTCCCTGGGCTACAATTTATCCGGTGTGCTTTCGATGCTATTCGAGATGGTGGAGAGCATGAACTGGCTGGGTGAAAAGTGGCGTTGCCTCGTCAAGAGGTTGTTTTTCAACTATGAGACAGCCTTAGTTGGCGAGTTTTGCTGCGCAACAGTAATGCAGATCTATCTGACGTTATTAAATCGATCGAGTCTAAGGCAGACTAGACCAGTAGCTGAGGTTGTTTCATATTATGTCTGGAGCCTGACGGGCCACGGTGTCATCGTTCTTGGTATCGTTGCTGGAATCCTATCAGTCCGCGCTACAGGAGCTATTGTTGCGATTAAATGTACCTTTGGGTCATTAAAACCTTTCACAACAGCTTGCAGTGTTGATTCTGCACTGGGAATTCGGTCCAAAATGATACTCTTGAGCGGCTATGTGTGGGAAGACGACGAGCTCCGTTATAATGTAGGGAATCTCAAGTCATTTGGGATTCTGAGAGTGGAAGAAGAAGATGGAGCTAGCTGCTTTGTTATACATAAGCTACACTGGGTGGCAAATCCTCGGCAAGATATGATTGTCATCGGTGAAGTCCACGGAGCTCAAGTGCAGCCTTGTATTGAGCGTCCCTGCGCTGGGATTCTCAGTGTATTTGAGAACACACTAGGTGGGCCAACAGATGCAGCTCAAGAAGCACCTCTAGTGGCAAAACAAGCTTTTGCTCGCCAGCTTCCTTACCTACAACCTTAACGGCACGTTTTGGAGGAGATTTGTGCAGGGCTAGGTAAGGATCTCTTTTTGAATAACTTTGCCAGCAAACATACAATTTTCATGCAGCAAGAAATTGTATGAGACAAATAGTTGAGATGTTATTAACCGCTCTCGCCTGTGGAGAATTACTCCCTTGCGCGAACTGTCCGTCAAAAATACTGAGCCGGCAAGTAAAATGGCAAATTCAACCACAATGCTGAAATAGCTCCGACTGCACAAGTAAACCCAGCGCCGAAACGACTGCAACCGCTCTCACTTCTCTTCGTGCTGACAAAAGTCGCAATGCCCCCACCTCTTATCAAGCAGATGTCGCGTCGAAGGCAAAGGGAGCATGGGCACCCAACGACAGGATTCTTGTCACGATACTGGCCGTTCCAGGGTATTCCAAGCCACTATCCGTTAAGAACTCGAGTGCGCATGAAGCTCAAGCTCTCCAAGTTTGGGACGGTGTGGGATGTCTTCCAGACCTTTTTTGCTTTGCTGGTATCGGCGGCTTACGTGATACAGACATATGAATCACACGAAGGCCAGGTGCCGGCATTCGACACAACGTCCCTGGTAGTTTTCGCGTCCGACTATTTTCTCAACTTGTACTGCTGCGAGAATCGATGGCGTTTCATATTCAGCATCAATGGAGTTCTTGATGCACTGACGATATTTCCAGCTCTTGTTGATCAAATAGGAGGTGCTGGCTACGGCACGTCCTTGCCTTTCTTTCGCTTTGCTCGAGTCATGCGCATGCTCCGTCTTATCCGCGTTGTACGAGTGGCTGGTTCCCAAACCGTTTCCGCAGTGCAAAAGCAACTATACACGATCGTTCTTCTGACAACCTGCTTGGTATTTGTCGCTGCCGGCGTTTTCCATGCTGTAGAGTCGACTGAAGGGGCGCAACCCGACCTGACCTTCGGTGAAGCCCTTTACTTCATTGTGGTCACTATTGCTACCGTCGGCTATGGCGACATTGTACCAGTCACGTCCGGAGGTCGTGCAGTAACATTTGGCATCATTGTTGTCTCGTTCATTATGATTCCAGCAGAAGTATCTCGTCTCACGCATCTAATGGCCCTACAGTCGCACTTCCGAACAACGTATCATCCTTCCGTCGGAAAACCACACGTATTGGTCGTAGGGCACGTCACAGAACCCCGTTGTTTGTTAAATTTCTTTCGCGAATTTTATCACCCAGACCGCGCCTTGGGCTCTATGGCTGGAACTACTGAAGCTCAATACGATATCGACCCGTCGATCGTCGAACTTCCTTGCGTGATTGTTGGGCCAAAGGAACCAACCGAGGAGATCATAAGCCTATTAGACCACCCCGTCCTTCAAAACCGAGTGACATACATCAAGGGATCTGTGATGAGTGCAGAGGATATGTGTCGAGTTGGCGCTGATGCTGCGCGGGCATGCTTCGTTCTCGCCTCGAAAGCTGCACCTAACACCGAGCAAACGGATGCGGAGACGGTCATGCGTTTACTGGTAATTCGAAGCTACAATCCTGACCTGCCCGTGTATACCCAGATCGTAAGCCCTGTCTACTTGGACTACATCAACGGCGTTGATGCTGCCCAACTTTTATGCCTGGACCAAATCAAAATCAGCCTGCTCGCCAAGAGCTGCGTTTGCCCAGGACTTGTTACCCTCATCAGCAACTTGTTTCGATCCTCGTCTCTAGTCAACCCCCAGGCCCTCACTAATTGGGAACAGGAATACGCCGAAGGCATGTCTTTAGAAGTCTACGCCACCACCCTACCATCAGTGTTCCACGGCCTTACATTCAGTCAGGCGTGCGAGCTTCTCTACAATATCTCATATGGAGAAGTTATATTGCTGGGTTTGTATGAACCACCAAATGCTTCCTCTCCGACCTTGAAAAGGTATCCCACCACCGAAAAAGTCATACCACAACACCAAGTGGGCCACCCGGCGCAGATGCTGAGCAATCCTGGCAGCTCAGTTATAATGCGCCCTGGTCAATTAGTCTATGTGATGAGCGAGAGTAAAAAGCTAACTCTGACCTCGTCCATCTCCAACGAGCTTGAAGCATGGCTAGGGAAGGGGAATGTGCTGCCAACACGAGGGGCAGAATATAACGCGATGGCAAAACACTCCCCACCAAAGCAAGGGGTTTTGCGCTCAGGAAAAAAAATAAATGCAGAATCAGCTGACATCAGGACGGTAGAAGAAGTGTTTATCGAAGAGGCGAAGTACCCGTCGACAGAAGACAACATCCGAAACCACATCATCGTTATATCAGACCTCGAGCTAACTTCAACTGTAGCGTTCGCGCAAATGCTGCGCCTCGAGCGTCACGTTCCCGGCAGTAGTGAATACCATCCAGTCATTTTTTTGTCCTGGTCGTCACCCAAGAGCGCAGCGGTTACCTGTCGTGAGCTGCGTCAATTTAACGACACTTTTGTCATGCTTGCAACTGGTGACTCAAAGCGTGAGCTGCTTCGCGCAAACATTCTCGATGCCAGTCGTTGCGTTGTTTTAGCTGACAAATCCCACATTCAGCATGTAGACGGCGAGGCCATCGATAACCAGACAATATTTCACTACTTGGCTGTATTGTCGATCCAGGCGGAGTATGGCATGGATACTACCTCGGGCCTCATGCCCATGGTCGAGCTGAACATGCCTCGGACGATGCAAATTCTTGACTCAACTCTGAAAAAGCGGACAGTTTCGTCGTATCAGCATCGCCAAGAACTGGATGCTCTTGTGATGGCCACGGGTCCCGTTAGTTCTGTGGCAGGTGCACCGTCGAATTCCCCCCAAAGCCTTTCAGATCAGCGCACAACCGACGACAACGGCGACCTTAAGCGAAAGCTTGGTAACGTGAATGTCGTTAAGAACATTTACTTGCGTGGAGCAGACAATATCAGCACTCTAGATCAGCAAGTAAAGTTGAGCAAGCGGATCAGCACAAAACGCACTCTTATCAAGCGTGAGCTAGAATCCACTCGACAGCAATACTTTGACGTGCGCAGATCAGCCCTATTGCCATTTTTTGCGGCAGGGTACGGTTTTTCAGATGACATATTTGACACCATGCTGTGCCAGAGTTTCTTCACCCCGGGCCTGATTCGCTTGATCCATGAGCTCCTATGTTCCGAGAATGGTCGTCCTGCTGCATTTTCAGGGGATGACATTAATGTTTCCTCGCGCAATGCCAGCTCGATTGCGCAAATACCAGTGCCATCTAGATTTGTCCAGAGAACTTTTGGTGAGCTCTTCCTACATCTGCTCTCCACTAAAGATATCGTCACTATTGGTCTCTATCGCGGCACTGGCACTCCATTTCAGCTGCCATACGTGGCTACGGGCCCCAATAGCGACACAATTCTGGTTGAAGATGACTTAGTATTCGTCCTTGCGCATCCAGATGCTGTAAATACTTCTAAGCGACCACAGCATCAAGAGAGCCTAGATCGTTTCCCTGGTGTGTCAAGCCACAATCACATAAAACTCCGCAAGACAGAGGACATTACCAGCCAATCAACACTAAAGGACCCGCCAAAGACACCATTACCGCCTTTGGCAGTTGGCCCGAAGGGACTAGCACTTTTCCGCGGGTTTTTCAATTAACGATGAGTACTGATGAATATTCACACGGAAATTTCAGGTTAATCCATCGCGAAAATATGCTGTTGGAGCTGCTATCAGCTAAAGAGTTTCTGCAAAATGATTTTGTTGTTCGTAATTGTCGTTCCACCCAGGATAATTTGATACGTGGTGTTGTCGCTCAATGCATCATGCACTTCTTGAATCTGCAAAGGGCCCACCATAAGTCAGCAAAGTAGCGCCATCACGAGCGTATCAAATTACTAACAGGTACCTCTTCAAATGTGATGCCTCCCACTACAAAGACAACGAGCACGTTTGAGTCAGCTAGTATACGACTAGCGTTCGTCCCACGTTGCCCACTGCCGCTCCTGACGCCAAAACCAATTTTGCTGAAACCGCTCTTAAGAAGGTCGATGCCTGCACGTGTGATTTGTTCTGATGCGTCGACAATCTGTAGTGGAACGAAAAGATGAGGTTAGCGCACCATACAGCACCAGAACTTGTACCAATAATTCTCGTACATGCTCCATCTCCACAACAGGCACCCCTGAAGGATCCATAATTGAGCTACAGAGCTGTGCAATCAATGAGCATGCCGAATTATCTGTCTTCGGTATTGCTACTTGGTCCGTGGTGTTAGAAAACTGCTGCGCGCAATCCTGCCATTGGGACATCACAGAGAATAAGTTGTTCCGTCAGTAAAATATAATTAGTTACACAATGTGGTGAATACTACCTTGAGACGATCCACCAAGCTTTCCACGCAGGTTTCGACAATTGCTTTTGCTTCAAAATCACCGATGCCACTCGATGAGAGGTCGCATGTCTCGGTCAGTGGGTTAGTATTTTCATTCCAATCCCAATCGTCACCCCCGGTGATCTCTTCCTCCGAAGCAGCACACTCAGAATGCGCTGCATTCAGGTATGGGGTTAGCTGAGAAAAAAGATCCGGAAGCGCAATTTCTACTGAAACTGGATTTGTTCTAGCCGCCTGTTGAGCACAGACACCAAGTAATAAACATTAGATACTTAGAAAGTATTATTTTTCTACGTGGAACGGTAGAATTGCAAAATGTTACCTGCAGAACACTTTCAATGAGGGCTTTTTTAACCATCTGAATGGTGAACTCTTCCAAGGGCGCACCAGATGACAGCGCAAATGCGTGTACCAGTAGCGTTAACAGCTCCTGAAGAGGGATAGCTGCGTCATTTGATGGTGCGGCACCAGACGGCATTGCAGACACCTGCCGCTGCATGACGTCAGCGACCTCGGGTATGATCCATTCACGTCCACCTTGCTTCCGGAGCTCTACTTGGCGCGCAACACGCTGGCGGCAGTTGTCCCACACTTCTTGTGATTGATCCATTCGCTCCAGTGTTTCCAATACGATCACCCCTAGCTCAACTAGCGAGCTATACTCGAGATTGGTCGGCTCGCCAGCTTCTAAGATTTTACTAATTCGGCGGAGGACCACATCACGCCCGCGCATTTTCTCCCCTGGTCTGCGCGTAACTGCGGTTTTCTGAATTCTTCCTTGCTGTAATAAAGACTGTTCCACGGCTTGAAGACGCTTATCTAGGTCGCGCAGCGCAAGTTTCGCAGGTCGGAAAGCAAGAGATCGGAATACGTTTGAGCCGCTGGGTATGGTCGGATGACACAGACTAGCACCTCCCTTCCATTGAATCTGAGAAACAAAGTCCGACGACCGGTACGCAACGTCATCAAGAGATGCAGTTAACGACGCTGATACCGACAACGGAGTTGGCTCGCATCCGTGAAGTGGGAAAATTTCCGTCACGTTCGGTTGTCCTCGGTTCTACGGCCAAGAATAACAGCCGTCAATACCTGGGCATCACCAATCATACCATTTGCACGCGCTCCGCGACGTACCGAGACCCTATCTCCAGTAGTACTTTGCACGGCAGCAGATGTAGTGGGAGTTTGTGGCAGCAACGCGAGAATCCGGTCCAGTAAAGAGCTCCCAAACGAGCAGGGAGACGCCAAGTCACTAGTCCTGCGATTCAAACGCAAGCCAGTCAGTGCAACCCCGAGCCTCGCCACACAGCACGGCCAGCATACCGATCAATGATAACCATCGTAGCTGCCTGCTGGCCCTGCATCGACTGGGCACCGGCGTCCTCCTGCATTTCGTTCAGCGTTTTCAGCAGCGTGTGTCCGATCTTGAGCGACGTGGCGCCCACGGCGAAGATCCGCTCCCTCACGTCCAGCCGCGAGCCGAGCATCATCTCCGCCAGCGTGTAAGCCAGCAGCCTCATGGAGCGTCTGAAGTCGCTCGGGATGTGCTCGGGCAGCACGTCCTTGACGTGCGTGTACTTCCTGACGGCGTCGGCTCCTGCTCTGCCCGTCGGCGACGCCGGCGTCCCGGCCGCCTCCACCTGGTGCAGCAGCAGCGGGAACGCCGCCGCGCACATGGGCTGCGCCAGCACGAACACCGAGGGCTCGGGCGTGGGCGTCTTGGAGCTCAGCAGCGGCACCACGTTCAGCGGCAGGTGCAGCACCTGCACGTGGACGCGTCCAGCCGCCGGGAGCTTCTTCTCCTCGCGGGTGTCCTCCTCCCAGCCCCATTCCTCCCCCTCGGGGTCCTTTTGGGTCCCCTGCTCGTCCTCACGTGGACCCATTTCCGCCGCACTTGGACCCAACTCCGCCGCGAAGCGGGCGAAGTCCATGACGCGCCCCGCGTCGACGCACGCGTGCGCGCGCTCCGAGAGGCTGCTGCAGAGCGTGACGCGCCGCGCCACGCGCGCCGCCAGCAGCCGCCGCAGCGCCGGCTCGTAGCTCCACAGCACGCCGCCCAGCAGCAGCACCAGGTGACCAACACTCTCGTCCGCGTCCAGCCGCAGCAGCGCGCGCAGCTCGGCGGCGGACGCGCAGCGCAGCAGTTTCTCGGCCTCCAGCACGTTGCGCGCGCCCAGATCGCGCAGCAGCAGCGGCAGCGCGCCGCCCCAGCGCAGACTCTCCACGCAGCCGCGCTCGGCCGCCAGCTCGGCGCCGCGCAGCAGCTCCGCGGCCGCCAGCACGGGCCCCAGCACGGCGTCCTCGGGGACGTCTACGCGCATATTGCGCACTGCCCGGGGGGGGGCGTGGTGTGGCCCACACGAAGGAGACGAGAAAGTGGCGTGGCGCACGTCATTTCGGGACACGCCCCTTGTTTTGTTTGGGGTGTTGACTTTTGTGTGGTTGGGCCCATTTCGCGGGGGCCTTATTTTGGGGGGTTGAGCGGAGATGAACAAGGGCAAAGCTGTGATCGTGGGCTTCGGCGTGACGCTCGTGGGCGTCGCAGGTGCGTTTGCGTCGTGGGACTTTAGTTTATTATTATTTTTTTTTTTTGGGGGGGGGACTAAAATTTGGGGGTGTAGGCGCGCTGGGCATCTACCTGCCGCGCTACAGCTCCATGGCGCAGCAGGGGCGCGAGCGCACGTCCAGACGCCGCGAGGCCGTGGAGCGGGGCGAGCTGGAGGCTGCACCTGAGAAGCCGTCGTCGTCCATGTGGAAGAACATGGACAAGAAGCGGCGCGGGGAGTAGAGACGCCCCCCCCCCAACAAATAGTCCGAATTGGTCACGCCCTGCTGCTGGAGGCGTCGATGGAGCGCACCTTGGCGATCACGCGCTTGGGGATGGCGCCCAGCTCGCTGTTGGGCACGTAGCGGCCGCCCTGCAGGATCTGACGCGCGCGCGGGAGTTAGCAGCAGACTGTAGGGAGGTGCAGAGACAATAGAAGCCACGCCACGTACGGCGCCCACTTTGAGCACGCAGTCGCAGCGCGCGAGCTGCCCCACGGACGGCAGGCAGAGCGTGGCGGCGGCGCCCACTTTCTTGCCCCAGTAGGACGCCGAGCCGCTGGCTCCGAGGAAGAAGAAGAACGAGCGCAGGTCTGGTCGGGACGGGTCGGACCTGCGGTACACCCAGCGGGCGAGCCACGACGGCGAGGCCTCTTCCTGTGGGGAATGGAGCGAGTTAGACGGGGGAGATGCAGCAGGAGAACGCAGGCGGCGTACGGCTTCTGTGGGCTGGCCGATGTTCTGGATCTCCTTGACGACCGCCACCAGGTCCCACGTGGTCGTGAACCGCGCCGGGAGCAGGATGTCCTGCATCACATGGTCGCCAAAATAGCAAATGCGCTGGCGGGTGCGGGCGTGGCGGGATCAGTGATTGTACCGGAGGCTATGTGGTTGGCGGTGACGAACGCACCTGGTCTTTTTCAATGGTCAGATGCGTGGAGGTCGGCCTCCGCGCGTTTTCCACGAAGAAGGTCGTGAGTGTCTTGGCGTTGCCGTGTGCATAGATCTTTTGGCGCTGCAACATCTCGACCACCTTCTTCGGAGCGCGACCTCCGGCTGCGTTGCCGTCCGCTACGCTTTCAACCATCAGTTCCTAACAACGCGGTAGTTAAGGCGTTAGAAGCTCTGTGTAGACCATGCGTGAGGGCTCACGTACTGAGAAGAAGGTATCGTTGAGCTCGTCAAAAAACACTTCCTTGTTGGCCTCCGTCACCACGAGATCGAAGTAATTCATCCAGTTTCGGCCCACAGCAAATTGCATCACTGTGTTGCAGTGAGTCCACGAGCCGTTCGTGAGAATGAAAAGCTGCTTGCCGAGATTCGTTCTTAGTATTTCGAGCAGCGTGATGATATCTGCATTAGGCTGGATAAGCAAATCTGGAGATGTTGTTATCGTTTTCCAGAAAGCTCCAGCATAATACAGCAGCTTTGAGAGCGAAGCCACTCAAAGATACGTATATCACCATATTCGCGAGAAAGGGGTCGTTTGGGTTACCTTCAGGCTGATCAACAGTATCAGGAACAAGATAGAGGGATGCCCCCAGCTCTTCCATTGCAATCTGTATTCGGATAGAAAGGTTAAAGGCTAAAGCAGGCCAAGCTCAAGGCAATTCAGTGTGTTTGCTTACCACTCCAGAATCGAAAGCATCTACGATCCATGCGTACAAAGGGGCATAGATAATGTCAGCAGCTGTATGGAGATGTATCAGTTTTGATGAGCCACCGAGTAAACTGCAAATGCTGTCATCCTTGGTGACAGTATTGCCGTACAACACACTAACGCTGTAGTATGAGATTTCGTGAGATCCATGAAAGGCACGCTGAATTGAACCATCTTCAGCTAAATGCAAAAAGTTACCACGAGCCGTATCTACAACAACTCCGCGCTGGGCAATTGATGGTAACCATTCAGCAGGAGAAGCAGTACGCAGGCCAGGGAAGTTTTTCTGGAGTTCCTTGATTGCTTGAGTGAAACTGCTTTGCAGCAAATATGGGAGGCGATACTCCACGAGCGTATGGTCCACGTCGAACCCAATCCATGAGTAGCGTGAGTGATGGAAAATATCGCGTTGATGCTGGGCAAGCAACGGCTCGTAAATGTCTCTTTGACGAGCTATTGTGGCAGATTTAAGCCGCATCCGCGAGATATTCTCCACATACATATCCAAAAACGCTTGTGTGTGCATGCTGACGCATTTCGCCCAAAAGGCTTCCAGCTTGTCGTTTGATAGCCAATCGGTGTGGGGTTGCTTAATACATGCGGCAAACTCTGTGCTTGTTTTAGTTTGGAGCAATGCATCCTTCCGCCACGCAAGGTATGCCTACATTGCAGCAAGATTAGCAACACGCCCCGGAAGCTTTTTGATTTGGATTCGTACCAACATGGCTGACACAAGGGCGACACATCCTCTAACGAGTACAAGGTCTAAGAATCGTACGCACAGTACAAGTGGCATAGTATCTGATATAAAGACCTGGAACAGCATCCAGACAACATATCGGTCAACATCGATCGACAGCATATGCTTGTAAATACTGGGATCGCGCAACTGGATGCACGACTCCAAAACATCGGTATAGATAGCATAAGACTCCATCCCGGTGGGGATACATGCACGACGGTTAGATGGAACCTGGTCGCGATAAATTATGAAGGATAGGACTTTTCCAGCCTCAGCATTCGTGTGTAGCTCTGATGCAATGATCAGGCATAGCTGCTTGATCTAGAAGAAGTGGTTCTTAGCAAAAATATAGTGCACAATCGAGTCAGAACAATTACATGCGCGTACAATAGTTTTGTTGAACCTGTTGACTTGAATCGGAAGAGCTGCAACCATCGCCTCAATGATCTCGGGTACTCGACTATCCCGAGATGCGTGGGAATAAGAGGTATCCCCGTCCTCATTTGTTGGTCCTTCAGACGACAATGCCTTACTTGAATCCCCTCTGCCGTGGGATGGCGTCTTCATTCGCCAAGTTGAGAATTCAAAATTCTGAGCACATCATATCAGCATAGGCTCTGTAGTATTCTCTTCGATAGATTGCTGTTGCTTACCTGGCCAATAATGGACTTGGACTTCTTGTTCACTTCAACATCTACTATCTCAAGCTATATCTTGCGTCGACGCAAACCAAACGATAGGCCCTGCCAAATTTGAATGGATACGTTGTGTGCACTCACGCCTCGCCAGATGATGAGATCATCACTCAGGCTTCTTCGCTTCGACAGCATAGTTTCTCCCCCCTAGTCTCCGGTATCGGGTGACGGTCGGAGTCTGCCATTTGAAGCAATTGTCACAGTCAGTTATTGCTACCAGACGCTTCAAATATTCAGTATATTCTCACGGAGGAGGGTTACCATTTAGCTACTAACAACAGCAGGCTAATCACAACAACTCGTAGTCGTCATCCTCACTTATTTCACTAATATCATCAACCGGTACAGCAGACCAAAAGAATCCTAGCGCTTCGAGCTGCATGCGATCGATTTCGATGAAATCATCAAACCGTCTTCTTCGGTCGGGGTTTGCTGCCAATTCCCCCAGCTTCAATCCATGCGATGCCTCCGGCCACGGATCTTCCGATGGTACCACGAAATTAGCTGGGATGTCAGCATTTCCAAATGCGAGCACGTAAGTAGCCAAGGCAGGCATCACTCCGTATTCCCACTTTGCAGCAGAAGCATTCCACACGAACCCGATTTGCTCTAGCCTTTCGAAGTCCCGAGCAACCTGGCGGAAGAAATCGCCTCGGTTCCTGATATTTTGCGCTATAAAGCCGAGTCTATTGCCCCAAGTCGATTTTGGCCATGGGTCCTCTTCCGGCACAATAAAAAGCGCAGCGATGTTGCAGTCCCCGTAGAGTCGATGGTACGTCTCGAACGCTGGCAAAATGGTTTCTTGCCATTTCTGGTCGTTGCTATTGAGGTAGAATCCCAACACCTCCAGCTCTTTTTGATCGCGTTCTACATACTCTGAGAACGCCGAAATCGCTCGAATACGATTCACCATCGCTCCAAGCCGATACCCTGCTAGCCTTTCCGGCCACTTGCCCTTCTTATTTTTCTCGTCTTCACTCTCGCCAACCACAAAATTCTGTGGAACATCGCAGTGACCATAAAGCCTCTGGTATTGTCGCAGTGCTGGCATGAACATCACGTCCCAATTGTAGTCCGCCACTACCCACACGAACCCAATCTCGTCAAGGTCCCGGATCTGGTAATCCACCAATTTCTCCTTATTCATGCGCAAAAAATTCACGTGCGAGCCCAATTTCAGTCCCCATGCAGATTTCGGCCACTTTGGGGCTCCTTCTGGCACCACAAATTTGCGCGGCACCAGTAGATCGCCCTCAATTTCCTTGTACGCTTTCAGCGCAGAAAGTGAGACTTGCTCCCATTGGAAGCGCTTCCAATCCTGAATTTTGGGGAAACCGACGGCGTCCAATTGGCTGCGAATTACCTCAAGCTCCGGTGGCATTTTGCTAATTTTGACGAATTTGCGGATCTCGCGCCCTAAATTGAGGCCGCGCGTGCTCTCTGGCCATACAGAAGGTGTAGCATTCTGGGGCTCATTTTGGGGCACCTGGAAGGTATAGGGCACCAAAAAATGGCCATTCTGCTCATGGAAGACCCGCAGAGCAGCCACCAGCGACGAGAAGCGCTCGGGGCGGTGACTGGAGCTCAGGAAGCGACGTGCGCCGACGACTACCTGCCTCATAGCGCGTCAATTGGGAACTGGTCGTACATAGTAATCGGGCTGTGATTCGTTGATATTTTGTGATATTTTTGAAATTGGTGTTAGCGAATCAGAGAGGCTCCCTACTGCAAAAATTGTGGCAGCTGGCAGTGATAATGAGCGGCGCAGGAGATGAGGAGGTGGCGGCGAAGCAGCAGCAGCGCACCCTGAATGTGGTGTCCACGGCGGTCTCCGTAGTGTCAGCGTTGTTTCTAGGCGGAGGTGCGCGTCTGTAGCATTGATTGAAGCTGTTTAGGTCATGTTGTTATGGTATGTGAGGTTGTGACACATATTTCTATTGTTATATTGTGCTGTAGGCTTCTACTATGGCATGAAAAAACAGCAGAAGGCACTGGCCGAGGAGGAGCAGAATGTCGGCAAGCCATCAAGCTGCAAGAAAAAGTTTGAGCCCAAGCCGGCCACTTTTTTAGAGAAAAAAATGGCCCTAGACAAGCCCCTGGCACCGAGTACGGCGGCCTGGAAGGCACTTTTGGGCGTGACGCTCATCTCGGTCACGGGCTGTTGTGTGCTGGTGGGCGGAGCTGCAGCGGCGCTCGGAGTCAGCAATGTAAGAATGGGAACGCTGGTTGTAAAGAATTTGTATTAATTTTACCCCATTTTTCGTGTTGAGAGCAGATGACGGAGCTTCGTGAACGACTGCAGAAGACGTCGCGATCTCAGAAGAGCGCAGAGGAGATTCAGCAGAAGCAACTCGATTTTGAAGGACTAGGCGAGGTGAAAAGGGAAATTCTGGACGTCATTGCTGACGAAGTGAAGGAAGACAAGCTCAGTGAAGACAAGTGAATTCAAGTTTCGTCTTGGCAACGGTAGCGCGTAATGTTACGCTTGACGATAGGGCACTTGCCGGACAAAAGTTTGTTTCGCCACTATTGGACTTCGAGCTCTGGATTTGTCGGCCCTCCCAATGTCTGCTCAAAAGCACTTACGATGCCAGTACAGGGCCGCTCAATGCTCGGTTGCACTCGATTTCCGTGTACTTCGCCAATAACAATCATGTCTTGTCGAGGAACTTCCACCCAGCGCAGCTTATGAATAACAAGGAAGATCGCATTGTCTTCCTTCTCCATGCTCAGCATCCCAAATGACTTTAGCGTGCCTACGTTATAGTGGAGCTCGCCATCCTTGCAAACATAGCCACCCAGTAGCACCATTTTGGACCGAATTCCCAGTGCAGAATCAACACTGCAAGCTGTTGTGAAAGGTTTTAATGACCCAAAGGTACATTTAATCGCAACAATAGCTCCTGTAGCGCGGACTGATAGGATTCCAGCAACGATACCAAGAACGATGACACCGTGGCCCGTCAGGCTCCAGACATAATATGAAACAACCTCAGCTACTGGTCTAGTCTGCTTTAGACTCGATCGATTTAATAACGTCAGATAGATCTGCATTACTGTTGCGCAGCAAAACTCGCCAACTAAGGCTGTCTCATAGTTGAAAAACAACCTCTTGACGAGGCAACGCCACTTTTCACCCAGCCAGTTCATGCTCTCCACCATCTCGAATAGCATCGAAAGCACACCGGATAAATTGTAGCCCAGGGAGATGTACTGCACCTTTGCAATCACGCCGTCTTGCGCGATTAACATGAACAAGTCGCTCATGAGACCTTCGACCAGCAGGTATAATATTGCAGCCCGGTGGTAGTTTCTAGCGCTGTGTGCAGACAATCGGAGGCTTTCCTGAACAAATACCATTGCATCTTTGAATCGCATTTGTTGCTGCATAATGTCGCTTCTACGTCCGAACCGCTTGCACGCAATGAAACTTCGCCTCATCAGCAAGGAACGATATGCAATCCAGATAGCCCCAAACAAACCATACCAATACGATCGTCGATACGACATATCTCCGGTATTCTCTGCTAAGTTTGCACCGTTGCTATCATACGTCCCGAGGCCGTCCACCGCCACATATGCGGTCTGATCAGTTGAACAGTACGTACCGGACGCTTCCTCGTAAAACGCGTAGTAGCCGATACTTCCATGGTAGAAATAATAGTGGAATGTGTAGCTGTCGTTGGTGCAGCTTGCTGGGGATGTGGAGTATGGAGCCGCTTTATCTGACCCAAGGAGGTAGTTTCCGTGAATATTGTACTGCGGCACGACGAAATGACAGAGTCTATTGTCCCGAATAGTGTAATAGTGTGTCGGTACAACATTCCACCACGCCCCGGCGATGACGAGTCCCTCGACTGGGCAGATCTGATCGAGGTTTGTGTTCTCGAGTACTGTACCATCGGGAACAACTAAGTCCTGGGTG
>BSXT01005035.1:0-16180 GCA_030267785.1 Phytophthora fragariaefolia
GCGCCGACGCGCGTTCGCAAGACATTCAGTTTCGACCCAAGGTCGACCTGCACGTTCGAAGCAGTCTGCGCGACCTGCGCGAGCTGGGCTTTCAACAAGGCCAGCTCCTGCTTCAACGCAGCGAACCCAGCGATCTGGAGGCGTTCAACAGCCTCCAGACGATCAACGAGGTCTGGTGGACCAGACCCTCGGCGTCTTCCCGCCGCCTCCACCCCCACTGCGAGATGCACAGGGGGAAATTCGCTGGATCGTCCAGCGAATTGTTGATCGTCGGATCCGGACCCAAGGTCCGGATCATTTTCGTATTCGTTGGAAAGGATTTCCTCCAAACCATGATACGTGGGAGCCGCGGAACGTCCTGATGCGGGACGTTCCGGAAATGGTGATGGCGTACGAAGCCCGCCACCACCAAAGCGGCCGAAGGGCGTAAAACTTGGGCGAGAACTGTAGTCGCCTACAGTTCTCGATGGAGCGCTGAGCCCTCCGCCAGCGCTCGAAGACATCTGCGCAATCAAGCTTGTGCGCAGAGCCTTCAGTTCCTCGGGTACACGGACACCCGTATACCCGTTGATGTCCCGTTCGGACACGCGCACTGCCCCGACATGGCAGTGCTCGCACGCGATGCCCGTCGGCACCGCGCACGGAATACCCGCTTCGACTGCACCCCAGTGAAGTCGATCAATCTTTGGGCGCTTGGAGAAGCGCTCACAGCGTTCGCGTGCTGAGCGAACACGTTCACGGTAGCCAGCTGGGTTCTTGTTGAAGTTTTCAACAAAGGCACCCCAGTTTTGACAGAGTGCCTGCCATTCGGGCACTCTGCTTCTACGGGAAGTCTTCTTATTCCCGTACCATCGGAGCTCATGAAAGAGTCCGAGGTAGTAATCGCGTCTTTGATCCGTCGCCGGATCAAAGGCGAGCTCCTTAGTGGCATCATCGTCTAAGATGCCACTGCACGAGTACATTGCGTACTGACTCGGTGGAGTCGGCATCCATGGGTCGCGCACTAGACCAGTGCGCGACGCCACAACACCAGACGGAGTGGAGTCGCCTCCACTCCGCGAGCTGGACAACGGTCCAGCGTCAGCGAGCGGTCTATCACTGCCGCTGCGCGAGCGCTTCGAGCTCGAAGCGTCCGAGTCGTCCTCACGAGGACGACGGGATCCCACACACGGGTCCACACGTGTTGAAGACGAGGTTCCCTCGTCTTCTTCTTCTTCATCCTCCATGTCGGCATCGCTGCCGACATCGAATAGAGCTTCGGGCTTGTCGCGGGCATACAAAGTGTTGCCACGCGCCTTCTTGTACTCCCCAAGCGACATCGTTCGCTTGGGAGAGCTTGGCATCATCACCGTTGAAGTGACGACGGATGTGGAAGCTGGCGAGCTTCCAGTCGTCGCTAAGGAGCGACGACAGTATTCACTGCTGCAGACGCAGCAAGCGTGCCGGCGGCCTGCGTCGTTGGCGTGCTCATTCCGAATGAGAACGAGTATCTCTTCCGAAGAAGTCTTTGGATTGGTGTGCCGAGACCCGCGCATCAACTCTTAACGATGGGATGGTGTAGCGGGGCTACACATTCAAGCAACCTCCACATTAGTGCAACACGCACTAATGGATACATTCAGGTGGGCCACATAGTAGTGTGGCCACCATTCATAGTAGGAAGCAATACTATTGGCAGAAAGCAATAGATATCTGTCAACAAGAACATGCATCAGGATAGAGATTCTGCCAACCACTCGTTGGCAGATCCTCTCTTTCTAGATATCAGTTTTAGGAGGCAAGGCCAAAAGTTAATATTCAAATTCAGTTCTCATTTTCTACCAAAAGGTTATTAATAAGTCTTTATTTAGATTTAACTATACTTACGGAGCTCATTTTACTTAATCTAAACTAAATACACCTACGCTTTCTCTTTCACGTCGCGCACACATGTATGCTAAAGTAGTGGGCTAAGTAAGCCCACTAAAGAACTCACCAAGCACTGGTCGTCTAAGAAAACTACTGCCCCCAAAAACGCAACTATTTTAAAAAATATTTTTGGCTTGTCTTATTCTAGCTTTTCGTTGTGAGTCGATTGAAACTGGTCCCGTTTCTAAATTCGGCTCCTTCTTGTTCAAATTTGGTGGTTGTGCCGCGATTTCGAAATACAACGGGTATATTTTAAAAAGACTTTAAAAAAATTAAAAAAACTTCGCAGCATCATTTTGAAATACTGCTGAGATTATTGTGTTACCTACTTCTCCTTCGGCGCACCTTCATCTTGGATTTTAGTAGGATTTTTAGTAGTTTTTTAGTACTAAAAGACCTGGATTATTTCTACTAAAATTGTGTTAGTACTACTGGCTATACTTGGAGTTTGTAACAACTAATAGTAGTACTATTAGTAGCCTGTAGTACTAATAGTGATTTTACTACCAATCTCTGTTCGGCAGAGGAAAGAGAAAAGTACGCATCGCCTTCTATTAATAATGCGTGGGGGGGCGTATTTGCAAAGTGCACGTCGTGCGTTCAACTAAAAAGTATTTTGCATGTGTAGAGCGACTTCAACCCTCACATTTTCATTTTTCGGGGTAGGACTTGAAAACAGAATTTTGTTCAACCCCAACAGCTTAGGGCACACCACGCTTTACCCAGAGAAGCACTTGCAGCATAAGTATCACTCGATATTGTTCACCCGATAATAGCTCATCGATAGCAAGATATGTCACTTACGAAGTGACCCAACTGTAAAAACGTTTATTCCGCCTAGTCAATTCACCAACGGCTTTAAACTCTAGCGTGCCACTAGCACTATTTATTAGCTCATCCGCTCAAACTTAAGTATGGATAGCATTTCGTTCTTAGCTTTGGTGGAGCGAACAACCTAGTCAAGAGCGAGTTATGAGAGTGGGCTTATACAATCGAAAAGCAGGTAGAGAGCGCACCGTCATTTTGAGACTATTTTTTGCCATGATGGCAGCAATCTCGTTAGGTTTGTTGTCGGCAACGACTACCATGTAGAACACCCCACGAGGTGATAGCAGATTGTCAATCTTCGGTAGCAATCGATCAATCACTTCGCGTCCATGCAGTCCGCCAGCCCACGCAGCTTCAATACCTCTATAGATTCGTATCAAGGTTACTACGAGTACAGTTCTAGCCCCATGCCAGTCAAATCATTCACGTACGTAGATCCGACTTCCTCGGACGGAGTCGGCACATACGGCGGGTTGAACAACAGCACATCGACTTGTCCCTGGATTCTATCCAGTCAGTAACCAAGGATCAACACCACTTGCACCATGAAATTCCTCGCACCTGTATCCGTGACTCATAACACTGCAACAAGTCGGTGCGCACGACGTCGAACATCTCGGCCCCGTTGTTCTTGGCAGTCTGCCGCGCAACCCCCGCTGCCAGCGGGTTAATGTCCGTAGCCAGGAACATAGCTCTCGTCCCCAGCTTCTGCAACTGTGTCGCCAAATACACGAACACCGCGCCACTTCCACACCTTCAAGCATTATTGCCCATTAATGCTTTCGACCAAAACCACAGTACGTCTCGACAGTCATTCAAAGTGACCCACGCACCCGATCTCCACGCAAATCGCTGGGTCCAACTCCGCCAGCTTTGGCAGTTCATCTTGCAGCGCGTCCAGGAACAGGAACGTGTCCTCCGCCGGCTCGTACACATCGCAGTCATAGGCCATGTCGATATCCGGCAGTTCTGCCATGGTCTCTGCTGTCAACTGTCGTCAAAGCACGGCCAGTTATCCCCACGGCGGGTGTGTGCACCACATGAGGCGAGTGACCATGAAGAGACGCAAACGCTCGTTCATTCCTGGAAGGTGTCGGTTGCTGCCACGATGGACTTGACCGAGGACGAAGATGGCTACAATAGTAGTGAGGGCAGCGTGGATGAAGACGCCGAGCTGGAATTGTCATGTGCGTTGCACGACTTGGCCTTGAGGGTGAAAACGTTCGAGGCCAATATGCAGGGCCGGTTCAAGCAGGACCTGGGCGGCGAGGAGGAAGAGGAGGAGGAGATCACGGAGGACATTGACCATTTCGAAGAGGAAGTGACGTCGAGTTTCTGTGGACAGCACCGAATGGACTCGGACTCGGCGTCGCCGAAGCGCAGAGGGAGTAGAAGGAGGAGGTCGAGTGGCTTCAAGGCTGCTAAACACCAGAACGACGACGAAGTGGACGGCGACTCGGAAGACTTTGACAGTAGTGAGGACGAACGGCCTGAGGCGAAGAGTGGGCGTGATGGCTCGGAATTGAGTGAGGACGAGGAATGGGACTCCCAGGAGGAGAAGGAGGAGCTGTGCGAGCTCAAACAAAACATCGCCAAGCTGCTGCAGAGCATGCAGGAGGAGGCGAAAGCTCTTGAGGACAATCAGGCAGACTGCAAAGCCGTACTGTAGAGTAGGCATACAACGGGGCAGGTTCAATGATGACGCAATGAAGCATTTTACCATGAAAAAAAATGTCAACAGCCTTCTCTTCCTTCAGTACACGCCGCGGCTATCTCGAGGTCTCATGTTTGTCTGCTTGCTCAATGTCTGCTTTTCAATACTTGATTACTTGCCACCACGGTGCTCACTGCAGTCCAATCCGCTATATTGCCACACTACTTCGACTGTAAATACTCCAGGAACCGCTTCTGAAGCTCGAACTCCTGTTCGCGCAGCTCCGTCTCCTTCTGACGCTGGTCCATATCAAACTGAATCTTGCTCTCAATCAGCTCCAGAATCCGAGCACGGAAGTTCTCGCTGCTGATGGTATCCGATGCACATGGCACTTTACCAGGTACAGAAGACTCCACTTTTCTCCGTTTATGCGCTTGCGTCGCGGCGACGGGTGCTGCCACGAGAGTGCTGCCGAAAGTCGCGCTCTCATTTTTCGCCATAATGCTTCTCTCCTTGCCGTTCCCGTCCAACGCTATACCTCCCATCCTGTGGTTCTTCCTGATCAGTGTTTCGTTGATTTCGCGCAGAATCGCCTCCTTGCGTGCGTTCTCCTCCATCGTGCCGTGCTTAAATAACTTGTCGTGCTTGCCATCTGTATACATCTTCATCAGTGCGGTCACCCGATCACTAAAAACAGTAATGTATACTAAGTGAGACAATGAAAAAAAGCTCAGCACTCAAACTCTCTCACTCTCACCGGCACGTGTGCCACGAGTACGCGGCCGGGTTCTTGTAGAGCGACATGCCGACCGCCTCGGCCACGTTCTGCCACATCTGCAGCCGTGTGCCGTGCTTGGCCGTGAACGGGTTGCTGACCTGCAGCGCCTCCAGCAGCGTCACGTCCATGGTGCCGTTGAACTTGGCGTACCTACCGCGCACGTTCGGCTTCTGCGCGGGGCCTTGCCCTCTGCCTGCCATAAAAATATCAATTTAATATATATATATGTTAATGGCGTTGCAGATACTTAGTATACGTGTCGTGTATACATAATCGCCCTGCAGCTACAGTAGAACAGCATGAGCAAAAAACATGTGGCTAGCCTGTGTGTATACCCAACGCCGCACACGCACACACGCACACATACACCGCCTACCTAGCTCATTGGCCCGATCTACTGGTAAGGAATACAAGGTCGTACCGGTGCTGGCCGGTGCGATCCCCTCGTCCGCCATGGCGTCCGCTCTAGCAACGGAATCGCTCGTCGCTCTTCCTGTGGGCTGAAATTCGCAAAACGGAGGAGAAAAAATCAACTCCTCTCCAAGATGATTTATGGGTACTTCACCCTGGAACGTGATTGTAGTATGCGTTCTTGCTACTTCAGGGTTGTCGATCATTTTCTGCAGGGAACTGGTCGGCCAACCGCTTGTTATCAACTTCACGTTGGGGTGTGAATCTAGGACGCAGCATTGCGACGCAGAATCAAGTTAACACACAGAAGTTCGAGCTTTAAACTTTAGAGCGTTCTCCACTTTCAAGTTTAAAGTGGAGAACGCTGCTGCCTTTTCATTTAACGTTAACGCCTGCGAGTCGCGTGGCGGCAGTTTACTTGGTCTCCTCGTCGGGGGCATCCAGCGACTTGACGGCCATTTCGAGCGCGCCCTCGAGCGTGCGGTTGCCACCGATGAAACCGGCGGCGTGCACGAAGGTGCAGGCGTCAATGCCAGACACGCGCGAGAGCTCGTCGTCGCGCAGACCGCGCCAGGCGGGCAGCAGTCCCTTGCGCAGCGCGAAGGAGCCGGGCTCGACGTTGAGCGCCTGCACGCGCGTCATGTTGCCCGTGGCGTCGCTGTAGAGCACGAACTTGATCTGGCCTGGGATCAGCAGCTTCTCCTCCAGGTCGTGCAGGTGCGACTTCCAGGGGCAGTACTCGGGGAAGTGCACGATCTCGCCTGACTTGTGCGTCTGGAAGCGCTTGGCCACAGCCTTCTCCACGATCTCGCGCGCGGGCAGCCACGAGTGCACGAGGTCGTGGATGGCGTCCGTGAACTCGGTGATGGCCATGTACATGGCCTGCTGGAACTGCTCGTTCACACGAGCCTCGCTCTGGTCCTCGTTCCAGCGCGGGTTGAGGTACCCCACGCGATTGCTGAGACTCGTGGACACCTGGTAGTTGTACGTGATCTTGGCGTCGCCGGCGGCGCTGGCCACCTCGACGCCGTTGTCGATGCCGTCGATGTGCTCCACGAAGTTATTGTAGGCCTTCAGGTGCAGCACGTCGAGCGTGGCGTCGTCCAGTGTGGTGGGCGCCGCCAGCTCGCGGATGATCTCGCGGCCGAAGTGCTTGTACACGAGGCCGGCGCTGGACAGCTTGGTCTCGCGCGGCTCGAACGTGCCGGCAAACGTGCGCTGGTGGTGGTCGAAGCGCAGCGCCTGCGCGTCGTACACGCCGCCCACGTCCACCACGGCCTCGCACTGGGCCAGCTTGGCCTCGTCGCGCGTGCGCAGCACGTCGTGCGCCGCGAACTTGGGCAGCAGCTTGAGCATGGACACGGCCAGCGCCTCGTCACAGTGGAACGTGCCGTTGTGCGTGCCGATGTACTGCTTGGCCTCGGACAGCGACGACGTCACGTGCGCGCCGCGGAAGGCGGCGAAGCAGGGCGAGGAGGCCACGAAGGCGGCGGCTTTGGTCGGGGCGGCCATGGACATAGCGGCGGGAGTGACGCACTCACTGGGTGGACAGCACCACAGGAATGGAAGTGACTCGCTACGGGGTTCGTAACCGCACGGACATCGGTTACGAACAGGCTCGGGGCTGTTGGGTAGCGAGTTTCTAATTTAGACTTTAGATGCGGTCCAGATGCTTAAGATAGAGATCAGAAATGTGGTGGACCTTTGCATTTTGAGAGGCTGACCAATCTTCAAGAATACTCAAGTACTTACATAACGATCTCCAATTATACGGTAACGGGAGTACAGTAAAAACAAATTCTCAAACTAAACGAGGCAAGCAACAAGGACTTCGTCAGCTTTGAAACAAAATGCTCAACCTCTGGTCGACATACGCCGCGAATGTATTAATACATGTATGTACGACGTTGTTGCCTCCTCATAGCGTGCAAGATACCGGTACAACGCTCTTGCATTCGTGCAGGTTTCTGAGGATCCGAGTTGTAAAATTCGCTCCATTAACACGACAGTTCCGAGAAACTCAAGAATGGCATATGCGTACGTACAGTAGGTTCTCAATTTAAACTACTTCTACATATATTATTGGGGGGGGCCAGTCGGCCATTTTACGTAAAATTGAATGCTTCCTAACGTGTAAAACTATTAATATGCTCTGACCACCGGCTTGTCTGGCTCGGATAGAGGCTTGGTAATCGCTGCAGGACTGATCGTTTTTCTTTTTCTGCATGTGGCTCAAAACCTCTTAGAAACTTAATCCTGCTAGTTTCCGTTTGGCAAACGACTTTAGAAGGTAAGTTTATCCACGAAAGCTGCAAATTTCTAGTTACTTCTTAGCCGAAAACTAGTTTTGAGGTATGTACAGTAGGCCACTTTTTTAAACGGAAATGAACTCTGCTCGACCCTGACGGATTGATTCGTAGCCACTGCGCGTTTGACAAATAGGGTCAACCTATGCAACTGTACGTAAAAGTCTTCCAACCGAGTCGGTGATCCTAGTGGAGATGTCACACGGTTGGCTTCGTAAGTTTTGACTTGAACATATTTAATGACAGCACTTGGGGCGATATTACTTATTGTCATTGTTGCTCCCACATCAATACTTGTGGCACACAGCGCAACTACATCGATTCTTCCGGATAGTGGATGAGCGAGCGAATTCATCACATCGCCAACACTCGCACCTACGAATACGCGCTCGGTAATCACGGTTCTTAGCAGATTAACTTTCCATTGGCCCAGTTCACGTGCCGTGAGCTGCGTGTTGGGAGTTCCGATGACATAAATCCCTGAAGTAGCACTGCGCAGGGCTGCCGTCAAGCGAGGGAAAAACAAAGAGCAAACTATTTCGACGTAAGCTGTCGTGCACTCGCTGACAATGAATATAGGCCCACTGACTGAGCGCAGAATCTCCGCCAGCAGGTCCATGATCCTGTCTTCGATTGCGGCAAACATATGAGGCAGTTGAGGCAAACTCCGACTCCGCATACAAATGTCTGCCTGATTGATAGCCACCGTTGTTATTCCAATACCCAAATGAACGGTCATCCAGTCTAGTGGCACGAGGACATTTTCCCAATTGATGATTGCCATTTGCGAATTGGTTGGTGTGATGTCGGTACAACTCGAGGGTCTTTTGCCCGAAGTAGCGTACGCTGCTACGATACGCTGCTTTGAGTACGACGGATAACGGGCTCGCGGAGCCATGATGAACCCACCCGAGGTGAGTTATGATCTGGTGGCGGCAAATTTGCAAATGTCTAGGCTGTCAAGATGATACTGACCAGCATTCCCGCCCACTTGAACCCAACTTCAACCTAAGCATCAACCTTGATAATCATTCACCGCCCTTACAGCAACTTATCCATCAGGCACAAGACACCAAAAAAATGCTGTGCTTACAGGACTTGACGCATTTTGAGACGGTCGACGAATTGTGCTTGATCAAGTGCACATCGAAATGTACTGACCTACAAATGTTTATAGACCAGGATAACTCATATTCCACTGTTGAATCAGGTGTCTTGGCAAACGAGTAGTTTAAAAATATCATGAAATACATTTTTTTTACGTTTTACAAACTTTTGTTCGTACAGTCAGTTTGCATTTTGCCTAATAAACTGCAAAAAATGCAGCAGCTGAACGTAAAAGTTATCTAACGACACCGGCGTGTGTAGCGAATGCGTGACACCGGTCTTCACACCTGTAGCCCTAACGTGCTTGATGACGGCATTGGGAGCGATCAAGTGGATCCCAGACGTTGCAACTGCGTCCGCGTCGCTGGCGCAAAGGGCTACAACCTTGATCCTTCCATACGAAGATCGGGCAAGTAGATTTGTGGCGACATCTTCATTTATCCCGGTGAACAGGTACTCCAAAATCGCGGTGTGGAGCAAGTTGACCTTCCACTGTTTCATTTCCAGAGATGTCAGTTGCGTGTCGGGGGTGCCGACTACGTAAACTCCCTGAGTAGAACTCCTCAGGGCCGCCGTAAGTTGCGGGAAGAACAAACTGCTTACGAGCTCCACATAAGCGGTGGTGTACTCGCTCACAATGAACACGGGTCCGTCAACAACCCGCACAGTTTCCAGCAACAATTCCATGATGCGCGTTTCGATCACCGCCAAGGACTGGAGTAAGTCTGGCGAGCTTCTGCACCGCACAACCGCCGCTTCGATGGCTGCAGGTGCAGTCCCCAAGCCCAAATGTACCGCCATCCATTCCATCGGCACTAGCACGTTTTCCCAGTTGATGACAGCCATCTGCCTCTTGCTCGGAGAGACGTTCACGACCTTCTTGGTCCGCTTTTCTCGCCCAGCGTACGGCGTAGCAGTGCGCTGCGTCGAGAAGGACAAACGAGTGCGTGAGGCCATAGCTGATACAATTGAAGTTTTGTGGTGCTAGTAAATCAAGAAGTGAGACTGCAACGGGCATCTGACCCCTGAAGAGACCATCACTCTGGCTAGCTTCAACATGACCGTCACTCACGCTCTCGTTCTGCTTCTTTTCGGAAAAAATGTGAAATGTGATTTGGGTGTGATGCCACAAATTCTGTGATTTGGGTGCGCTCCACCAGTCATTACCGAATCATCATGGCACCGCTGGAAGACTCGAGCGTTCCGGGCGCCACCACGCTGGACGCGTTCTCCGTAACTTTCCCCGACCAAGTGGAGCAGGAACTTAGCGCCGCCTACGGCGAGCCCCACTGGACCCACATCAAGCATGCGCTCGCGCGGCCGTAAGTCTCAAATAAGAAAAAAAGGCAACAATGCGTCACAAAAGTCTAATGCATAGTGCATTTGCACACGATAACCATGCCAGACCCGCCTTCACCGCCGTCCGTGTCAATACGTTGAAGTTGTCCCGAGACGAGGCTCTGCAGGCTTTGAAGCCGCATCTGGACGGGTTCAATGCCCAGCTGACTGCACTGGACGCCAGTCGTCAGCCCATCGAGGCCTTCGCCCACGCCTCGCTCCCCGATGTGCTGATGATCCCGTCAGCCCCAAGCGGTGAAGCTGCAGTGGAATTTAACCCGGAGCTCAAGAGCATCGTCGTGGATCGACTCTGCGGTGAAGCCGTGCTGCGTGGCAGTGACATCTTCGCGCGCGGAGTCATGAGTGCCAGCAGCGGCATCAACGCCGAGGACGAGGTCAACGTGTTCGTCGACCTGGACCACAATCACACGCGCGGCAGCGACTTTGCATCGCATAATGGACGCAAGCTGCTGATTGCACGCGGCGTGACCAAGATGGCGCGCACAGAGATTTTCCGCGCGGTGAGGGGGCTGGCTGTGACCCAGTTGGTGCGCGTGTGCCCCGACGCACCACCGATGAACGGCGTGCTAAGAGGACAGATCTACGTCCAGAATCTGCCGTGCTCGGTGGTGGCCCATGCGCTGGATCCGCAGGAGGGGGATGTGATTCTGGACATGTGTGCTGCACCCGGAGGCAAGACTTCGCATGTAGCGACGCTGATGCGGAACAAGGGCACGCTGGTGGCCTGTGACCGATCGAAGAGGAAGGCTTTGGAACTGCGCACCCTTTGCGACGACCTACAGCTCGAGTGTGTTGTGCCGCTGAAGATGGATTCTACTCACGCGGTACTTCCCAAGAACAAGGTTGATGCGGGATTGGTTGCCGCTCAGGGAAACAGCGATTTTACTAGTGTGGCGCAGGTTCTAGCTCGGGCAAAGGCAAATACTCCGAGTCAAGCACGTCTACCTCAGGTCGAGGGCTTCTTCCCCGAAACCTTCGACCGCATCTTACTAGACCCTCCGTGCTCGGCGCTCGGCTTGCGCCCTCGGCTGCTTCACGCAGGCGACGCCGACAACTTGGCGGAGTACACTAACATGCAGCGCAACTTCCTCTGGGTCGCGGCATTTTTACTGAAACCTGGGGGCACCCTTGTGTATTCGACGTGCACGATCAACCCGAAGGAGAACGAGCAGATGGTGCACCATGCGCTGCAAAATTATCCGCTGAAACTTGTATCGCAAGGCGAGGCTCACCTTGGCGATCGCGGGTTGGCTGGCCAAGGTCTCAACAAGCATGAGGCGTCTCTGGTGCAGCGCTTTGATCCGGCGAATACGAAACTTGACACGATGGGCTTCTTTTGCGCCAAATTCATCAAGACGGGTCCCATTCGGGAGCAATCAAATGAGGCCGCGCCTACTGTTTGATCTGTCTACGGCACGTTCATAGATTTTGCTCTGATTAGCTGTGTATACTAGTAGCCTTTATTGAGGAGAGATGCAAGTTTTCACATTTAATCACGGGCCGTGATTCGCGGTCAACAAACTGTCGTGACTACGCCAACCATTCCTTCTTCATGCGTTAGACTTGAACATGCTTCAGGTTCACGGTGACGTACACGAAAGCGAGGAGGCTTTACCCTCAGGCGTATCCAGGTTAGGGCGCATCCACCACCAGGCTTGACCTATTTTCATTGTGCGGGTCACTAGTAGGACGAGTTGTTAATATTTGGCACCTCAAAGCGCTGCGCACTACAAATCAGGTAAAACTGATTGCCACAGGTTGCCTAAGTTTACTGTCAAACTCACCTCGCAGTTCCAACGCTACTGAAATGGTTCCACTTGCAACAACAGTTTCAAAGTGTCAATACCAACGCCCAAACGTTGCAATGTCTAGCCCGATCTGCTTAATCACCTGCACTGCGTTTGCTTGCTACCAGTAACGCACAGTTGAGTACATTTGCTGTTCTTCTTGCTCTCTGAACCTGGAGGACATGTGCATCGTGGAGTGGCTAGCGTGTTGTGACCGGTATATAAAAATGACGCCGAAACATGCTGCCAGAGCGATAATAAAATAAATAAAAGTCTTGCAAAAACAATGAGCAGCAAACTGCAGCCAAATTCAAGCGTGGCATCGAAGGTTCTAAAAACTCGCATACTTCAATAAAAGAACGTGGCGAAAGTACAAATTCCCGTGCGCAAGACCCCCCCCTTTCCCCGCAGGAATGAGCTCGGACGAGTACGAGCCTTGGTACTACGCGGTGGCCAACGGCCACTCGCTCGGCGTGTTCACCGACTGGAACGACGCGATGGACAGCACGTACGGCTACGCGTTCTCCAAATGGCAGAAGTTCTCGACGTTTGGGGAGGCCGAAGAGTTCCTCCACGCCAATGGAGTGATCGTCGCCCGCCTTGGGCAGCGCCACAACGGCGAGGTGACGTGGACAGCCTATGACGTCACGGACCCGAACGCGAAAGCGTTCGTGGCCTTCTGTGACGGCAGCGCGCTCCGCAATGGGAGCGTCGACTGTACTGCCGCCTATGCGGCCCCGTTCCCCCATAACCAGGAGTGGAACGAGGTGAAGGTGCTGCAGGGCACCTACGCCACCTCCAACCGCGCCGAGTATCACGCCGTGCTGGCGGTGATGCAGCGAGCCGCAACGGTGGACCCCGGCAAGAGCCGCCCCGTGATCATCTTCACGGATAGCGAGCTGCTGGTCAACACGATGGAGAACTAGATCAATAAGTGGCTCTGCAACGGCTGGACCACTGCTAGCGGTGGCCCCGTCAAGAACCGCGACATCCTGCAGCGGCTCCTGCGCGTGGCTGGAGGCCGTAGTCTGATGTTCCGCCACGTGCGGGCGCACACCGGGCGAATGGAGTGGGAGTACTCCTGGAACGACCAGGCAGACTGCCTGGCGCGGCAGGCGGCGCGCAACTGGGACAAACAATACTATTGAGGTGCGACAAGATACGCCTGCTAGCATGCTTCAGCGACAAGCTCCACATGCTCGTGGTGCTTGGGGACGAATAGGTTCATGGCAGCCTGCTGCTGCCATTGACATGTGTGATGTTTTGCGTGCAAATACCAAAAGCTGTGCCTGACGCTTTCAGCATACCAACAGTTGATGTTGAAGCATTCTTCGCCCGATCTGCTGGTGGATTGTTATGCCCGTTCCAGTCAAGAGAATCAACAAGTTCGATGCATTGCAGGTCGTTGCACGCCGTACGCAAGTCCTGCGACGACCACCGAGTGCTTTGGACATCCTTGTCGCAATCGTGACCTGCTCGCTGTTCGCGTTCGTGCCAAAACCCCATCGCAAGAAATCCATTCCGCCTCCCAGCGAACACCACTCCGACTCTCGTGCAGAAGGCAGCATTTCAATACAGTACCGCGCGTTGGACGTTGATCGATGCTGTCTGTCGATCTCCGATGTTCGCGCTGAGGCTTCTTGTTCTGACTCAGCAGAGCAGGGCGGTGAGCGTCGTGAGCGTTAATCGTCGTACTAGTACAGAACAGGTGCCGATGTGCATGCACACGTACATGTACATGTACGATACTTACGGTACATTGTACCGTACGTAAACGCCCAGAGCCAGTGTTGCTGCTTGATGTCCATTTTTCAGACAGCCGCGCGCTGCAAACCATACTTGGCCCGAGTCAACGCATCCCTTTGCCACACCATTGGTACATGTAGCTTCCCAATCACCTGCTGGACACCACGGACGGGCCACCCTCACAGGCATTGCAAGGCCAAAGTCTCCGTTTGTGCCCTCCGGCAGGCACATCCAAGGATCTGTCCGTCCGTATCGTGTGCACGACACCTCTCGACAATTCGTTGCTGCGTATCGAGGGGGTGTTCTCTGCATCAACAACACCTCACTGTGAAGAATTCTAGGTAGACAGCACACAGGATGAAAGTATCAGCAGGCTTCCTCGTGGCTGCGCTGGCTGCGCTGAGCGTCAGCGCCGAGTCCAAGAGCTCGTACAGCTTGACGTCTGGGTCTGAGGACCTCACTGAACAAAATCTACAGACTACGTCGGGTTCTGGTTACTCGACCGAGTCTTCGGCGGAGACCAGCGCTTCGTCGCTCGAAGACTGGGGTTCCACTGAGGGGTCCACTACGCAGTCCTCAGCCGAGACGACCTCGTCGTCTCTCGCGGGCTGGGATGCCACCTCCACCGAGGGCTCCACGACGGACTCTTCGTCCGAAACCAGTTTGTCTTCTCTTGGCGGCTCGGCTATGACTGAGTCTTCCTCGAGCTACACCGAGTCGTCTGCAGAGACTAGCTTGTCTGGTTCATCCCTTGAGACCAGCTCGACTGAGGCTTCTGCGGAGACTAGTTTTTCTGGTTCGTCCCTCGAGACCAGCTCGACTGAAGCTTCTGCGGAGACTAGCTTGACTGGTTCGTACCCGGAGGGCACGTCGACCGAGTCGTCCGCCGAAACCAGTACCACGGGTTCGTCTACAGAGACCGAGTCGAGCGCGACAGGATCAAGCACCGAGGAGACCACATCCGATGGTAGCTTCACCGACGAGCAGAAGTCGATCTGGGTCGAGCGCCACAACTACTTCCGAATGACAGCCTTGCCTTGGGCCGCAGGAAACATGCAGCGTATGAACTGGGACGAAGACCTGACGAAGGGAGCCGCCTCCGCTGCTGCTAGTTGTTCGGCTACTACGACCACAGGCCTCAACGTGTACCAGTCAACATCGACGGATCCATCGACGGTAATGGAGGAAGCGATTGACGACTGGGTGGTGAAGCCGGTGCTCTCAAATATCGGCATGGTGGTTCCACCCGCCAAGAACGGCGACTCGGTAGGAGCAGGAATGTACAACTCGTACTCTCAGGTAGTATGGGCCTCGACGACTAGCGTCGGATGCGCCATGGCCAGTTGCTCTGATGGGACGATGGTGGCCTGCGAGTACTCGCCGGCAGGAAACGATGGCAAGTCCGCGTGGTACGTCCACGCTGCTCAAGCTACGGAGTGCCCTACTGGAACGAAGCCCGACCACGGACTCTGCATTGTCGAGGGAGACTCAGCTAACGAGATGATCGCACCGATCCCGGATGGCAAGTGGACGTACCAGGTCTACCCGACGTTCGTGGCAGACGTCATGGCTACCATCCTGAAGGCGGCGAGGGCGAGAGATGCCGCTGGCACTGCCCCTACAATTTCGATGACCGGCGGATCTGCCACCTCGGCTGGATCGGAGATGTACCAGTCGCTTCCTGCCAGCTCGGAGGAGTCAAGCTCGGACACCGAGCAAACCACGAGTTCGTCCGAATTGGAGACTTCTACTTCAGGATACACGACCGATTCCTCTGAGGAAACTAGCTACTCCAGCCTGGGCAGTGGTTCGGATGTGCCCTCTACTGAGGGCTCTGCTACGGATTCGTCTGCTGACTTGAGCTTGTCCTCGCTTGATGGATACGCTTCTGGATCGTACGCTTCGTCAGAGTCTTCCATGAGCTCCACGGATTCTTTTGCCGAGACTAGCTCCTCCTCGGTGGCTATGGCTCGTGCGCTGCGACCGAGGGTTCTTCGAGCTCGCTGACTGAGTCCTCAGGCGAGACGGGTTCCTCCACTCTTGGCGGTGGATGGGATGTGACGTCGACCTTGGGCTCCGCCTCCTCGACGGAATCGTCCTCGATCTCGTCAACGGAATCGTCGGCTGCGACTGTGACGTGGACGTCCGTCTGCCAATGAGATGGCAGAGGACTCCCACGTCAATGGCTAATACATACCTTTCTGTTTACGCTGTACAGCGTAATAAAACATTGCATGGTTTATATTCGTTACATGCTATCTTACTGGTCAATATCAAGAATAATCATGATTATGGG
>BSXT01005036.1:0-25749 GCA_030267785.1 Phytophthora fragariaefolia
TAGGGGCACCACGACGCAGTTGGAGGAAGCGTAGTTGTAGGATCGGGCGGAGGACTTTGAGGGAGACTCCGCCAGGCGGTAGCGAGCTTGTTTACGTTGTTGGTAGTTGGGTGAGCAGGACTTGGGAAAATTTCAAAGTGTGTATTGCGTGGTTAGTTCTGCCTCCTTGCAGAGGGTCGCTTGCAGAGGGTCGCTCAGTGGTTTCTAACTCTTCTCGAGTGGTTTTGCTTCGCTTCGCTCGAGTGGTTTCGGGATCTTGGCGCCGAGGGTCGTCTTGCTGGACTTCTCTTCTCGCCTTACCTTCACGGAACAGTTTAGTTCCGTGACAGTGACACACTACATACAAGTAGCGAATTGAACATAGATTACATGTATTATTATATAGCACAGGCGTTAGTTCATCCCGAAGGTCCAACTCGCACAACTCCGTCGACTCTAACTTCATCAAATGGAAACGAGTTTCCTGATAATTATTTCGCTGATGCGACTGCACCTTTTTCAGTTGCTAGGGGGGGGCAAAACTCAACAATGCATCTAAGCGTAGCTTAGCTGTTTTATGCTTTGTAGTTTTCTTGTTCTTGCCATCGGCAATGTGACGCGGGCCGCGTGACAATCCGCCTCTGTTCTATGTACATGTACGCGATCTAGTACCCAAAGCGTCGACTAGATGGAGAAGCCGCGCCGGAGCCCCGCGCGAGTCGCCAAGAAGCAAAGACGAGATATAGACGCGGTCACCTCTACTCGTCCCGATGATTCCGCGGTCAGTCACTTCTGCTACATCTTGGACTTGGGCTCCGCTTCGGTTTGGGACTATCTGGATGCGCAGAGCATCTCCAACACGCTTCAAGCGTGCCCCGACGTCTTCTCGAAGGATTTCATCAACACTGTGTCTCTGAAGGCGGTGGAGAACTTTGCCGTGGAGAACAAAACGCACTTGGGTCGGCACTGCGAATGTGACTGGATGCGACGTCTTGACTTCTACTATCAATCTGATGATCGATGCAAGGGTGCGGCCCCGTTCATGGTCAATAAAGCTTTGCCGATTCTTCAGGTGCCTGGAGGTGCCAAGGCTCTGTTGGATGCCCTGCTGCTTACGAAAAGATTGATACAGCCATTCCAAGAAGCGGGGAACTGCAGGGATGCTGCGTTTGTACCGATGGTATGCCCGTTGCTTACCAAGGAAGCTCCCAGCCTATCAACCAAAGCAGCAGTCATTCGAGCAATGAACGGGATCAGTTTAGGAGCTGGATCGAGGTTCTTCTACAAATTTAAGCTGAACTCGCAGCCGTCATTCGTCGACTACATCGAGGAGCACTGGAGCGGTATGAATGGCTCATTGTGTCAGTATTGTGATAGTCTGACGAATACTGAGGCTCGGAAACCAAGGAAGTACGCTACGCTAACACCACCGGAGATCAAACGCGTGCGTGAAAACTGCACGAAGTTGTATCAACCACTGAAAACGGCATTGGAGAATAATCTTCGGTTTGTGCGATTTGTTCGGCGACCACGACGTCGTTCGCGTCGAGAATGGAGTATTACTAGCAGGTATAATGGTCTTGTGGCGGGAATATCGAAGGGAGGTATTCTCTGTGGACTATTTCTTGTAAGCGGATTCTGGCCTCATGAATGAGTGAAAAGAAAACTTACTAAGTTAACCCGAGCGATATGCAGTAGTTTCGCTGCTCCACATAATCGCTTTCAACGCTTTTGTGGCTCTGCTATTCCTTTCATGATGTCTGTCTGAAATAGATAACTGAAAGTTTGTCAGGAGGATACAAAGTTTCCATTGTGCAAACCAAACTGGGGATTTGACTCGTTTTAATTCGATTTGTTACGTACGAACACCTCTTCGATGCGCTTGAGCACGACATCGTGCAGGTAGTCAAGCGTATCGTGGAACGAATGAAGATTTATACGGATCTCGGTGAATGGAAGCATGCCTTCCTCGTGGCTGTGCGCAACCAAGTACTTCTGCACATCCTGCAAATTACGGAAGCCCACGGCGTTTTGATCACCACGGTATCGAGGGTCAGGAGAGTTTGTCATGAAGTTGCGGTGATCAGCTTCATCCAAAGTGAGCAAGAAAGGCACCACAATCCCGGAGCAACTGATATTGCTGCCCTTCTCAGAAGCGCCGATAGTCCTTTGGTACAGACGTGGATCAATGTGGAAACCTTCAATGATAAGGGACTTGCCATCCTTGAGACACTTGTCAATGTCGGACTTCACTCCCTTGCGAACCACTTCGCACTCCTTTTGGTACTCATCGATGAGATCTTCCATCGACGAGAAATTCGTCGTTATGTATGACGTTTTCTCCTGTCTGCAACGGCAGTTAGCAGATTGATACGCATGTTCGCAAAAATCTTCTACCTACCCTGAAAAATTGCACATGAGCTCAAAGATAAGATCCGTCTGTAGCACACTCGAGAGGTTGAGGCGGTCGGCCAACTGCAAATGGTCGCATCGCACATTAGAAAAAAAGACTAGCGCTGCAGTTCGTCCCAACATGCCGAGTTATACCCCGCACCTTCGTAGCCAGTGTGGATTTGCCAATGCAGGCGGTTCCGGCCAGCATAATCAGCAGCGGGACGCGATTGCGATGAAAGCTTGGCACGAAAAAAGCACAGCCACGCACAACGGGCAATAAGACCCCACCAATCCACCACAAGCCGGCTCATCCACCCGTGTCTACCTGGACATCATCCGGTAGCAGGAAATCTGCGGTTCTCCGTAGCCGAACACCAGCATGGTCTTGTACAAAAAGTCCTCGAATTGCTCCTACAGCCGCCCCAATCAGCCCCATCCCAGCGCCCCCCCCCCTCACAGCAGCCAGCCTCACCTGCACGATGTCCGTCAAGTTCAAGTCCACCAGCGTCTGCAGCAGCACAAGCGGTCAGCGCCAGTCCCCTCATGGCCCCGCACGAGCGTCTCCCTCACCCTCTTCAGGTCCAGTGAAATCTGCACCGCGTCCCTCGAGTTGATCTGCTCAACGGCACACGATCCTCCCCAATAAGCAGCAGCTCCGCTGCCCTAATTCCCCATCCCAGCAGCGCGCACCTTGGCGCTCACCAGCGCGCGGCACAGCAGGTAGCGCGACAGCACGTACACGTGGTCCTCCACCCACACGCGCACCTTGACGAAGTCGTACTTAGACTGGTTGCGCTTGACCACCACCTCGCCCTGCTGCGGGCCCGGCGGCGGCGCCTCCTCCACGCCCATGAGGCCGCTCAGCGCCGCGTCGTGCTCGTTGAGGCTCATGGCGTCGCGTACGTAAGTGGCACACGAAGTTCGAAGGCGGACTTAAGGGGGAGAAGTTCGCGGACTTAAGGGAGGACGTATGCGGACTTAAGGTAGCCAATCAGCGATCGGTCCTGCGGAGAGTCGCTTCAGGAGGCGGAGAGCGGGGAGGAGGCGGAGGAGATGCACATAGATGGGGAGGGGGAGGAGAAGGAGAAAAGGAGAGCACGAGCGACGGATCTGACAGCGACCAGCAGGCAGCGTCCGTCCGACGCGCAGAAGGAGGAACTGCCTGAGAGTGAAGAGGAGGAGCAGAACACGCCAGATCCGTGGAAGAAGGAGGAGAACAAGGAGGAGGGGAAGGAAGAGGAGGGGGAAGAGGAGGAGGACAGCTCGGGGGGTGAAGAAGAGCGAGAAACTACGCCAATTGGGGAGAAGAGTCGAGAAGTGTCGGGCAGTTCTGAAAGTGAAGACGAGGAAGAAGTTTCGCTAATGGGGGAGAAGTTTCAAGACGTATCGGACAGTTCTGAAAGCGAAGACGAGGAAGAAGCTTCGCCGATGGGGGAGAAAATTGAAGAAGTGTCGGGCAGTTCTGAGAGCGAAGAAGAAAGGGAAGCTGTTCCGGTTACGCTAAAGCACCATGAAAGCTCAGACAGCTCAGATACTCAAGATGAGCACGAGGTCGAGGAAGCGAAACAAGAGAAGTCTCGGAAGAGAGAACCAGTGAAAGTGATCGCGCCATCAGAAGAAGGTCCCACAAAAAAGAAAGCAAAACCAAAGGAGAACGAGACGATCAACCGAACTGACAAGAATATCTCAAGTCAACTTAACAAGCAAGACAGTCGCGCCAGTGCTATGCGATCCCTGCTGGAGGCCTTGACGAAAGAAGAGCTGGTCAAGATCTTAACGAACTGGTTAGTAGCTGCTTGTTGTTCCCGGATATTTACGTTTCCCGAATATTTGCACTGTGTGTGCTGAGTCCTACTGTCTGTTATTCCCACCCATTTCTTGGTTGTAGTGCTCTACAAGACGATGGTCTGTACAACACTGTGAAGACCGCTGCAGAAAGCGATTTTTCGTGTCGGAGGGTTCTTGTCAAAGGGTTAGCGTCAAAGACCACGGAGAAGGTGTTGCACGACCGCTATGTACGTTTCGGCAAGATAGAGAACGCTCACATCGTTCGGGATGAAGCATCCGGCAAGTCCCGTGGTTTTGGGTGTATTACTTTTGCTGATAAAATGGATGCTAAAGCTGCTGCTGCAACGGGGCCTATCACGCTTCACGTACGTTGTTATTAAGAAAGTTGAATATGACATGGTCTGTCACTAAATTTTAATCATTGGTCGCAGAATCATTTGGTGACGTGTCAGTCAGCTCCGCTTGGCCAAGTGTCTGATGAAACTTTCATGATTCGTCTTATTCAAAAAAATACAACGTCGCAGACACTTCGCACAACGTTTGAGCAATTTGGTGAAGTGAAGAATGCATGCGTCGTTCTTGATCAGAAAACGAAAGCAATCCGACATGGGTTTGTCACGTTTAAAGAAAAGAAAGCAGCTGACGCGGCATTGGAGGCTCCGATGATCAGGCTCGATGTAAGTCTTGCAGTGAGTTTATTTTCAATTTGTCATTGCTAACGTGATATGAATGTCCTTGTGTGAGTATAGGGAAAACTTATCCAGTACTTCCTCGCTGATAAGAAGGGCGGTCTCAGAGAAGATCGAATTTTGCACGTGCGTTTCCTTTCGAAAAAAACAACATCAAACGCACTTCGCGAGGTTTTTAAGAAGTTCGGTGAAGTGGAGAATGCGCACGTGCCGCGCGATTTTAAAACGCACGAAAGTAGATGCTACGGTTTTGTCAAGTTTCGACAGAAGTTAGGAGCCGACATGGCGCTGAAAGCTCCGATTATCAAGATCGATGTACGTCATGTGTGGACTACTTTTCTCGGTGAATTGTCCACAGCTGATGTCTACGTTATTCTACCTTTTTATAGGGCCATCAACTACAGTGTCAGCGCCTTAGTGATCGCAGCAAGAGAAAATATGACTCCTCTTGAGCATGCGGGATTCGAAGTAATTCGGTTGAAGAATGGGGGAGGCATTTATCGTTCCCGGTGTTGCTACCTATGCTATTGCTCAAAATAGTGATAGTCAGACCTGTCTTTACTACATAATGACCGAAGAATGGCCACGTATATCTGGAAATGCTGCTGAAAACACAAACATGACGCGCTTACTCTACTGTAGTTACTCTACTGTAGTATCCCGGATAGGTGTTAGATTTATGCTCTTACTATTCACTGAGTCTAGAATGCATCTCCCACACGTTGACATGTCTTTACTGAGAGCGGTTCGAAGACGCTTGACGGTAGGAAGCTGCCAAAGTGCACTTATTTTCGCGACAGAGATCTACCTTGTTAAGGCCATCAAGCTGCGCAGTTCGAACGTTAGAAAAACAAAAGTCTAAATCGAAAACGCTCTGTGATGTACATGTAGTGATACCTTATCAAAGAAGATTAGCCCGGCATGCTTTTCAATGACGTCAAGTGGTGCCAGGAAATCGCTGAGCTCTTTATTCTCTGGGATGGCTTTGTTCGGTAAAATGAAGCCTGCCGTTGCAAAATCTTTCCCACCACGTTTCTCGCCCAGTACCACTTTGAAAAAGTGCGTAGGAACAGCTATGGTATCTGGTGGTGATCCTAACACAGGATAGGAAACTTCATACTCACCGGTTCGCTTGTTTTTCTACAGCAGGCACGTTAGCAAAATGCAAGCAAACACAGGAATCAAAGAGGAAATGCAAGTCGGTTGATTACCTTCGGTAGAAAGAGCGGCCCAGTAACGACGTAGACGGCATCGTACTGGCCAGCCAAGTGGCGCATGAAGCCTTCAAGACGTGCCCAGTATCCTCGGTTAAAACCAACGCCAACCTGGGGTGACATGTTGGTCATCAGAAAACTCTCGTCCATCGCCTCCTGCGAATGGCTCATGTCACCTGCATAAAAATGCCAGACAACAACACATAATCCATGCCATTGTCAGCATCACTCAGCTTTTGTCTTGGCAGCATGGATCTCGACGTACGAGCGGGCGCCAAGTGGCCTTTGTCATAATCACTCTTGAGGTATCGATTCGGATGCACCCTGAACTGCTCAGGGACAGCCTTATCCACCGCAAACTTGGAGTTAGCTCGATCAGTATCTTGCTCCACTCGCAGCGAGTCTTTCGTCAGGTACTCCATCACCCACGACGCATTGCGCGTGCTGTCGCCAAGCAAAGCGTCCATCGTCAACCGGCACGAACATTGCACCGCAAGCCTCTACTATGAACAGCAATGGTACCGATAGTCATAGGAGACGACGTATCCCGAGCGCACGTGGACGTTGGCGTCCGAAGGGATTCCATAGCGCAACGCTGCGTGCTTGGGCAGCGACTTGGGCTCGAGCGGCTTGCGGTCGACTGGGATTGGCGCGCGTGGACGAATGTCTCCATTGCTCGGTCCCCGCTCGTCCACTCCAAGCAGCACGAGCGTCCCTGCGACGCCAATGGAGACGCCGAGCGACACTCCAGCCAACGTCCGCCTGCGCGTCCACCGCTCCACCGCGTCAGTCCACTAGCTCCACCGGCCTCCGCAGCCATTCTGCAGGCGCCAAAACCCGTGCAAATCGTTGCACCAGAACTAGCGCGTCCTACCGCAGACTCGCCGGCAGCAGGTTGAAGAGCGAGCGCGTGTGCGCGCCTTGGCGCCGGCCTCTGCCCTTGGCCATGCTGCCCCCTCGCCGCACACTTGACTCACACGAGTGGATCCACTCACAAAACCCGCAAATTATGTGATTTGGTCCACAGACACCAAATCTGCGCCCAAAAGGGTCAATCGAGGCAACATCTGTGATTTGGTCCGGCGTCCCCAATTATTGCGTACGTCGATCGGTGGTCTCAAGCGACGCGACTCAAAACGTCAAACGTTGCAGAGCGCAGAGCAGAGCACCATGTCGAGGAAGAACAACCGCAACAAGATCAAGGCGCAGTACGAGCTGGAGGTGGAGAAGGAGCGGCTGCGCAAGGAGAAGCTGCAGAAGCGCCGCGAGCGCAAGGCCAGCGCGCAGAAGGGCAAGGAGACGGTCAAGAAGGTGTCGAACAAGGTGCTGCGGCGGATGCGCATGCGCCAGATGGAGAAGGAGGCGCGCGGCGAGATGGACGTGGACGAGGACGACAAGAAGAAGAGCAAGAAGGAGACGAAGGAGAAGAAGGAAAAGGACGAGAAGATGGAGGAATAGACTAGACGCGTTGCGGCTGGAATCTGGTCTGGTTCTCTATTGTAGTTCGTTGCTTGTGTGGGCGTCCGTGGGGGGGGGGCGACAGAGCGGCAAAACTGGGGGGGGAGCGAGCGGGGTGGAGTGCTGGCTACAGGTTGTCCAGGCAGCCGGACATGAAGCTGTCTCGACGCTCGATGTCTTGCAGTGTTTCCTGTGCGGCACATAAGTGTCAGGGCTGAGAGGGCAATAGGGCCAAGTGACTGGTCTTCGGACGAACCTTGACGATGGAGAGGAGCATATCCTTCCACGCCTGGTCCAGGGCCTGTAAGAGGTAGACACGGAGTGAGTGGGGGGGATAATTGGTGGATGTAGCAGGTAGGGTGCACGCACAGCGGCCTTCTTCTCGATGTCGGAGGCAGTGTCGAAGATGTCAGTGACGACGGACGGTGTGGGGTTGCCATGTAGAGCTGAGGCTGACCGGGAAAGCTTCAACTCCTTGGCTTCTTTTAGTCGTGCCTTGGAAGGGAGTAACGAACTCAGTTCGGGGGGATCGGCGAGAGACCGCACTCGAGGAACGATGGGCTTCGGAAAGAGCTGCTTGCCCGTGTGCCGGTCTGTTGGGGTGATTTCTTCGCCGTTGAGTCGCAGCGTGTTCTATCGCATTCAACAATGATGTCCATTGATACGAGTGAGTCTTTTTTATTTTTTGCTCAACACACCCAGAGGCTCGCACTGCTTACGCTGATTCGGGCGCCGATGTAGCGCTTAAGAAGAGTTTTGGCACATACAGGGTTGTAAGAAATAAATACCTTGCAAGTACACGACACACGTAAGCGAAGTCAAGAACAACGAGGTGTAGGTAAGATGTGAACCAACCTCTTCAGCTTTCGAGCCCAGGTTACTCAGCCAGAGCAGTTCATCAAACGACTGCAGGTCGTTATATGCAAAAATGATCCTTCTCAGCCTCGTGAACATCTTCAAATTGGAAGCGCCCCCGACAGCAGACACAACCTTCCCGATTCCAATGTAGCGAAAAGATATTGCGTTGACTAGGGTGTGCGCTTTGATCAGCTCAAGCGCCTCAAGCGCATTGCCATACATGACCATGACACGATAGTCGCCGTACACCTCAACTTCGGAGAATCCATTGTTGTTGCTGTATACCGTCATCTCTTCCCTGCTTGTGGGCGACACCTCCCGCTCATCATACCCTACGTAAGACACGACCTCTTCTTTTCCTGGCAATCCCCATGGCGATAACAATGATAGCTCTCGAGATTCTTTGATACTCGTCGGCGGGTGAGCAAATTCTGAGCGTCGTTCCCAAATTGTCCTTACGCACGAGATGGCGTGTGCTCGTGCTGCTGTTTCCGCATCATCGCCACCCTTGGTTGGTGAGTTAGCATGCAATAATGCCTCTCTTCTATCAGCATCACTCAGTGGCTTCAGATCCAAATGTTTAAGAGACGGAAATGCCCGTATCATACGGCCGCGATACTCAATTTGGTTCGACGCGCAAACCCCATTCGAGTCTAACCTCAGCTCGCTGATTGAGGTTACCTGCATGGTTGCATTTTTCGATTATCACGGAATTTTCAGACAGGAGAGAAAAACTAGTACGTTCACACACCTGGAAAAGAGGTTCGATCGACTCAAATGTATCGAGCTTGTTGTTCGACAAAAACAGACGCAATAGCGATGGTAGCTTGCCGATCGATGCGATGCGGCTGATCCGATTTCGACGAAGATTTAGCTCAGTAAGCAGCATTAATCTGTCAATATTCTCCACAATAGAAATCATATTCCCGCCGAGGTTGAGCACGCGAAGCTCTTTCAACTCGTTCAGATTCTGTATCTGCTCAATTTCATTACTTTTATGATAAAGTTAATAACAAATTGTGCTACGGATAAAATAAGCACAAGGTTTAGAAAAAGGGAGCGCACCTATGCAAGTCCAGAACATCCAGTTTTTTCAAGCATTCCAAATTTTCAATTGTGCGCAATCGGTTTTTCCCCATCATAAGCACCCGCAAATTGGGCACCAAGTGCAGATTCTCAAGTTTCTGGAATGAGTACAATACATAAACGCCAACGTTAGTTTCGAAGCAATGCACTGCAGTGCCTGGTGATGAGTACCTCTATGCGATTGTTGTAGAGGTCAAGAAAAATGAGGTTAGGCAGCCCCAATAAATTCTCAATCCGCCTGATAACATTATTTTGAAGATTGAGCAGTCGAAGAATCTGCTCGCCCTCAAGGAGAGGAATCACAGGCAGATTGCGACGATCAAGGTTTAACCGTTCAGGGTTTGATGCTTTTGTCTGACAATAATTCATTGACGACATTTATCAGTATAGTCATTTAGCGCTGGAGCCGAGTATATTGTCATGATCACCTTTTGATTCCGGTAGACAATAGGAACACCAGGGATTTCGGCTGTCACTGCAAAGTGCACCTATCCTTGTTTAGGTCAGTGGCCATACCATACTTCAGGAATTGCCCATAAAAGCGAAATTCGTTATCATTTCCTACCTCTTGATTAGGAGCACTGACGGAGTGCTCTCCTGATCCTGTGGGCCTCGAGTCACTAGAAATCATCGCATCTGCTTGCGAAATTGCGTGAAGGCGGCCATCAACACCATTTATTCGCCCATCAACTGTATTTGCTGGGATCGTGTGCAGCAGCTCTCCATGACGATGCCAAAGCGCCTGATCCATTGCTGTCACGTTAGATCGGTGCCAGCTCTGCATTTTCTAAAAGACCAACGTACAGGATTTGAAGAATCTAGGGAGCTAGACAAGGCTTCGGGTGGTCTCCTGCGGTACAATGATGTAACTAGCATCACTTGTGTAGACCAGACATGAGTTATCTTACCTCACGTAGCCTCTAACATTATCCTGGTATGCTGAATAACGCGTGTCCAGGATCTAGGAATTATCGCGACACCTTAGTTCGTGTAGTGCTGGTGAGAAGCGATAGTTTTGCCCAACAGCAAATACTTACTTCACTCGCTGTGGCAGGCCGTACTGGCGTTTCTTTTACAGAAACGTCTTGGCCAACTTTTAGTAACTCTCGTGAGGTATTAGACTTCACGATAGATTGATCAGTAAAGTAAGCTCCGTCAGCGCTTCTCTTACAACCGTCAATTAAATTTACTCACCGAATCAACCGTGGATCGGCGTTGGTGATAAAGTTGTTGATGTGGAGGCAAAAGATGCCGTCTTCGACTGACGGGGGCCACTAAACCGACAGGGACCGAGCGCTGTGAAGTAGCTGAAACAGCCCGGTTGGCTCCTGGGACATTGTTAACGGGGCCGTTGATCATAGCCGACGAGCCTACTGCTCCAAGTGGATCTTCGGGCGCGCTTTGCTTCGTCCACCTTAAGTTCTGCGAGTAAGGTCGCACGTGTACCTTTCGTTCATTGATCCCTGGCGTTCGCAAATCTGTGTTACGCACTGACTGCACTACATTCCGCAAGATCAGTAAATGGCTGGCGGCGCCAATGATAAATAGTCGTAGCAGCCTTACTACTTGGATCGCTGAGGTCGGGGAAGTGGCTAATTCCTGCTACCGTTGCTCTCTTTTCAAAGCTCCTGCCTGGCGCTCCTAGATCTCCAGTAGCTGATTTCGTCTGCACAATAAGGCCGACAAACTATAAGCAGTGTCACGGCACCCAGCACGTCGAAAGGTTCACATACGAAGCTCGAGAGGTTTTCCTTGCGCGCTGCAGCGATCTTGCTGAAAAGGCCAAGCGCCACATTCCCCTCAGCGCGTCTAGGGCCGGCTGGGCCCCCTGTCGTGGCTGCAGCGGACATGATAGAGGAGGACCCGAGATAAGCCGTCTCCATTGCCGTCGTCAGGGGGCTGGGCCAAAGCTGAAGAGGCACAGCGAAACAGTCAATGCGACCAGATAACGTCCGAAAACTGCGATCACCAAGGGGCATCACTTTCACTGAACAGCCTTGGCAACTCGGCTGACAGCAGCACGCAGCACACAAGAAGTCAGGACTGGCTGAGCAGCGCAACAACAAGCAGGCTATATGCGTTAAAGGTATTTTGTGTGTTGGCTTGGTTATCGTTAGCCGGAGGAGACGAAAGCGACCGGCGGCTGCAGAACAACAGCGCCCTCTTCGTTTGGCCCGACCACTCCCTTCTCCTCTTTGCCCCTCGCTTAAGTCTCAGGCTCGTAGTCCGGGTTCTTTCGGAGGATAACAACGCCTTCTAGCACGTTCGTCAGCGGGAGGTACTCTTCAGTCGCGAGCTCCGCACGGTCCTTCACATTCAGCAGCACAGGCGTAGTGTGCGTCTGGAAGCCAGTGATGGACTTGGGGCGGCCTGCCTGGCCCACAATCTCGACCTGCAGAATTCAAGAAAGGCACGAGGTCCGTAAGCACTTGCGAACTAGTCGTAGCGAACAAAATAACAACAACATACCGCCTGGCCGACTCGGACGGAAACAGGAAGCGGGTTCAGCTCCTCATCCAGCGTGATCAGCATACGGGGCTGCATTGCTGTAGCAATGCAGTAGAGAATGTAGTGGGACGTATCCAGGATGGTGTGCTCCATATCTAGCGAAGCGTGCAAGATCGTCAGCAGACCGCTCACCGCCACGCGAGACATGATCAGCCGGTCTGAGTGGAACGGGTGCAGGGTCATCAGACCCTTGCCCATGTGCAGCAGACCCTGAGCGATACGAACGACGAAGAGGTGGTTTGCCTCGCGACTGTAGAATTCTGACAACTGACGAAGCAATCCAGCCACGCGGGAGTTGTTCGTGCCAGCAGCAACCAGGCCAAGCGCGAGAATAGCATTCTGCGCGACACCAGTGTCGACGTCGTGAGTAAGGCGTGACAGCGTGTCAATCAGTGAGTACTCCGGGTTCGACACGCTGAGCAAGGCAAACGCCAAAGGCACAGCGCGGCGCACTGCCACTTCACCGTACTGAAGCAAGTGATCAAACGACCGCATCGCCATTTCACTGCCAATGTTTTCACCCATGGTAATCAAAGCAATACCAAGCACGGCCACACTCTGGTGCTGTGCCTCGACGGGGTCTTCAATGTGTTCGGCACAGGTGCGCAGGAGCTGCTGAACCTTCAGCACATTACCAGAACCAGCGTACGCGCATGTCTCCAGTGTGACAGCCAGGTACTTGGACATCTTGTGCTCGATCGTCTTAGCAGCTTCCAGCATAGCCTCCACGCGCTCCTGACGGCTGCGCAAAATAGTGATGTCAAATTCCTACCCTCTGTTCATCCCGCAAATGCCTCACTACGTACCCAAGATACAGAAGTCCGAGACCAAGAGCCAGGAAGCGTGCACACGAAGAATCCAACTCAGCGTCCGAGCTCTCCATCAGCCGCTGCATCAGAACACTGCCAGCCTCATCGTCACAAGTACCAACCTCCACCATACCGAGGGCCAGAGCGGCGTACGACACCTCCTGGATATCAGCGTTTTCGTCGGCATGCGAAACTACCGGAATAAGCAGCTCTGACACATCTTCGCGCGCCGAACCCGCGTACGCAATACCCAAGCCCAGGCAGGAAGCGCAGCGAATAGAGCAGTTGCCCGAGTCAATGTGCTCTGATAGCAATGCAAGCGCAGGGTCGCAGTCATTGCGAATACCGGCGCTAACGACACCCACACCCAGGATTGCGCCGGCCTTGACGTACTCATCACCAGAGTAAAGGTACTTATCAATTTGGGTGATACCCTCCTCAACGTTCCAAAGCATAATCATACCCAGCGACGCGGCCGCACTCATCATGCCGTGTTTCTTGTTCTTGTACAACCACGTGTTGCCCTCCGGGGTCATGAGTTTATCCGTGCCGTAGCCAGCATTCACAAGAGCGTTAACAAAGGTCGAAGCTAAGTTAGCACGAGCAGAGTCAGTTGGCTGCGAGCCCGAGTCGCGGCCACGACCCACACTGGCCGTCTCCGACAAGTGCGACTTGTAAATATCCTCAGGCGTCTTCGCCTCCATGACATCCAGGTCACGAGCCAGCGACAGGAACTTGTCGCTCAGGTCCGAGTTGCCAATGATCTCGTTCACCGACGCCTCGCTCTCGTCCTCATAGAAGCAGCGCTGGCGACCCAGGATGTACCCCATCTGGTTGCACACGACGTCGTCCTTGCACTTCTGGAACACCTCGGCCACAAAGTCGTCGTTGCCCACGCGCAGCGCCACTCGGAGTGCATCCGGGTACTGCTCCAGCCGCAGGAACAGCGAGTAGGCCGTGTTGAGCAGGTTGACGAGGTCGTCGGCGTCCGACATGAAGTCGGCGCAGGCCAGCAGGTAGAGACACACCCGCTGGTAGTTCTTCTCGTCGATGTCGGGGCTGTCCAGCAGCTTGGACAACTGCTGCACCTCGATGAGGATGTCGATGGCCTCGGGCTCCGCGTTGTGCTGCATGTGGAACGGCACGATGGCGTCCACGATCTCCAGCAGGTCGCGCACGTCCGGGTCCACGGCGTCCTCGGCCGTGACGCGGGCGTTGTACTCCTCGCCGACCTCTCCGGCCAGCGAGCGCACGAACTCGTGGCCCCACGAGCCGAGGTCCGTGCTGTTTCCCAGCAGCTTGAAGCGGAGGCTCTCGCGGCTGCCCTCCTTGGCCATGGTCATGGCCAGCACGGCCAGCACGTCGGCCATGAGCTTCTGGGTGTCCCCGGCGGCCAGCGCCTCGTACGCGGCCTTCAGGTGGTCGTACGACGGCCGCAGGAACTTGAGCGGCTTGGGCACCGACGTCATGGACGACGTGGCCGAGCGGATCTCGCGGCGCAGCAGCTCCAGCGCCAGCTGCTTGACGCCGAGCGCCTCCTGGCGGTCGCACACGCGCGCCACGGCCGTCTCCAGGTCCTCCTTCAGCTTGCGGTCCTCCTCCGACTAGAGAAAAATAACATTGGAAAAGCAAAAAATAACATTTCAAAAGCAAAAAACAAAAATAAACCGTTAGCAAGCCCACCACCACGGAGAAGACCGAGGAGAAAGAAGAGCAGAAAAGGGGACCACGCACAAGCTCCTCCTCGGCGGGAGCGTCCTCCGCCGGGTTGGCGGCCTTGGCGGCGTCGGGCTTCGGCTCGCCCTCGGCCGCCGGGTCCTTGCTGGCCACGGGGATCTGCGCCGTCTCCTTCATCTCTTTGGGTTGTGGGCCGCGTTCCCCCTTCAAAGGATCTTTCCGTGGCGACGCGCGGATTGGCGGATTATTGGCCAATCATGGGGAAAGGTTGGTTTGGAACGGGATACGTCTAGAATGATAAAGGTTCTAAATGTAAATAGAACTTTGGAGGTGACTGTTTGTTTGGGGGGGGGGGTGACCCACGATTTTGGGTTTTGACAAGCATGAGATGGGGGAGTGTTGAAGTTGGGCTTGCTGCTGGCTTGCACGCGCTGCATGACCTGGTCCAGCTCGCGTTGCGTTGACTGCGGCACTGGGGCTGCGTGGACCCTCCCGTGGGCGTAGAACGACTCGCAGCAGTCGGCGTCGCCGCTGAAGCACAAGCACTTGCTCTCGTCCAGCAGCGTCTGGCAGCAGTCGCAGCAGCACCATGTAGCGGACGCAGAGGCAGTCGTACCAGGCCTCGCAGTCCCACCAGAAGCATCGATACTGGAAGAAGCAGCGCCAGCAGCAGCTGAAGCGCGCGATATAGTCGTCGCAGACGCCGCACTCGCGGAGCTCTTCAGCACCGTGAGCGCTCGCTATGGCTACGCACAGCGTCGCCGCAATAGCAAAGACCATTACGGTCATCACGGTGTAGCCAGCCAATACCACAGCATCTAGGTAAACGTAAATGACCCCTTCACTGACTTCACTGATGCCAAGATGTCGGTCTAATCTGCCCAGGTCGAGAGTAAGCCAACTCACCAACACGAACTGGAAAGTAAGAGATAACCCAAAGTCAAGAGGTGGCAGAAACGTCGACATGTAGGCTGCATACGCTAAACTGGATGCAGCGCACGTGATCATGAACGCAATCGGGCCATCTTTATGAATTGCTACGAAATTGCTGGTAGCATCAAAATAGCGGAAATGTATCTTGCGTGACTCGAGGACTCCAGTATTTGCAGCTGCATCAGTAGTTGAATGTCCATCAATGCCCACTTGGTGAACTTCTGTGGGCCTTTCTCCTCGGATCGCATCGAATAATAGTACTACCAATGCCCAGCTCGATGTGAAGCAACAATTGAAAAGCCTGGTGTTTGTGTGAGCAAGCTTGTCAAATCCAATCCAAAGCACCGCCTCCGCTAAACTAATCAGCAGAAGGAAAACCCACCAAGCAATCTTCGTACCCCGCGCTATGAAGGCATACCCGAGTAACAGAAGCAACATCACGGCAGCAGTAATCAGGAAATATGGACCCGATGAGTTAAAACCCGATACAGCAGGACTACATAACTCGGGAATCGCCACGGTCACTATCACAGCCAGCCGTTGACGTGTGAGGCAGCCAAGCAGTGTGCGCCGAAATATCTTGGAGGTAGTATTCATCACTCCGTTGTAGGCTAGAGTGGGGTTAATGCTGTTTTTTCAGAGATGTCGGCATAGCGAAGTTGTTACACGAAGACCAATAAACAGAAATGGAGGAATTAAAACACTTTAGCATGTTTTGAGTGGCAAGAGAATCTAAGAAGGGATATCGCTGTGAATGTCATGGGATTGCGCTGATATGATTCGCAGTGTGACCCCACGACTACTATATTTATCAGGGAGGGTCTATTTTGTTGAAGTACACAACATTCACGATAGAGACAAATGGCTGCGTTTACCTCTCTTCAAAATCATACCTGTTGCATCAGGGACGCTGCTTCTAAGTAGCAAATCCTAGGCTGCTCGCAATTGGGAATGCATTTACAAAGTAAACATGATCGCTGATCTTATCAGATTAAGGCTTCAAAACCACGTAGCTGAGCTCAGTACCGGTATCACTGTCGGCGTTTAGCCGTCCAAGATCTAGCAGCGCATACTTAAAAATGTAGAATACTTCAAATAAAGTTTAAGTAGAAACGTGCTTGCCTATCACACCTGATTAAATTTCCATGTTTGGATGTATTGTATTGAAGAAAGTTGTAACTACTCTGTGCCCAAACTCCGCAAATATTCTACAATTCCTTGCCAGCAGAGTTGATAGGAATGTTCCTTTCTGATGGTTGCTGCTGCTTTTCATGCTCCAAGATTTCTACTTGCTCCGCGAGACAGCTAATTGAGGTTTCTAGCTGTTCGATTATTTCCGCTTCAATTGGTGAAATACCCGGTGCTCGGGCTATTTTTGACTGTTCTTCCAGTTCTGCACGAAGCTCTCGATTCTCGGCCTAATATTGTTAGATGATCAGCAAGAAAGGTTCGCATTATAAACGATTAACTCAAGCATTCTCAAGCATCAGGCTATTTCACCTACCTCGATCTTGCTCACGTATGCTTGCATTTTTCTTTTTTCCGACTCCAACGCGCTCAGTCGCTCGATAAGATATTCAATCTGTCAAGCGACACCTTTGTCAAAAACCCTGTCTCTAGTTAAGGTGCTCGCAGTAGTGAGAGAACGCACCGTCTTGACGTGACTATCTGCAGTTGAATCAGCTACTTCGCCATCGTCGCCATCGCTGTCGCTGTCTCCATTTTCACTCTCGCTTCCATCGTTGTTGTTGATGACACTGTCTTCATCTTCATCGTTGTTATTTCGATGTGTTTTACGGCTTCTTGCGTTGTTGCTCGATGATCGTGGGTGAACGAGGCTCTTTTGATTTCTTGGTGACACCAGAGCAGGCTTCTTCGTCGCCTTCAACAAGCCGGAAGAACTGTTACTTCGCATGGTTGCTTCCTGTCCGAGTGATTCCAGATAGCAGATCTCGACGATGGTGTCTTTATCGACGCCCCAATCCAGAAGCAAGCTGCCCAGTGACATACGCTTCTCTCGTGATTCCGTCGCCACTTGCTGAAGGAAACGATTTCTGACCCGTAAGAGTGAGTTCAGGGTATCAAGTGCGCGTGTCGAAACTAAACATTCATGCAACCAAAAGGCTTGATCAATTCTAACTCCTTATCAACAACAAGCTATCACTGTTACTCACCTGGCTCCTTCATGTTTGTGAGACCGAGAATGGCGAGGGTTTTGTTACTGTTAGCGAGCGTATCGATGAACACCTCGGTTCCATGCTGTGAGAGTCTATTTTCCCCTAAGTTCAGACCTGAGTTCCAGTATTAGTTTGGAAACCCGTAAAGAAAATGGGTTAAACCACGCGCGCACACCTACCGAGTAGCCACTTATCGTTGTAGAGCGCGTCGCAAATCGCTTCAGCAGTCGCATCGCCGAGCTTGTTACACGACAGATTGACCAAAAGTTCCGGCAAAGTTGTGTTCGGCGCTGCTTCGCCACGCAAGCTCGAGCTCCACACCGCTTCGTCCTTGATCACACCGTGAAGCTAAACAGACGGTGTCATTCGATAGACCGATGATCAATACAATAACACTAGCAATTGTCAACAAAAAGACTTACACTAATTATTTTGGCGATATGATCTCTTGCGTTGTCAGTGAGGCTGCAGCCAGCCAAGGAGAGCAAGTGAAGTTTGGGGCATTTTCCCAAGGCCATCGCTATAGCTGTATAATTCGCAAGAATGAGCGATGGATAAGTTGGTGATAACTCGTACAATTTCGCCTGTAACAAGCGAGACCGGTACATCAGTTGTACCTTCAAGCCCTTCATCGCCTAAATTGGCGCCGCTGAGACTGACATCTTCAAGCTGTTGGCAATGAAAGATAGACTAGTTCAATTGAATAACGAGGTAGTACATGTATTTAGTACCAAGCCAGACAGACAGACAGACAGACCAAGACTCGCTCTTTATAACGATCTTACCTTGGCGAGGAGTGGCACTACTTCAGGTAGTATGTTCACCCCGATGAGGTGAAATCGCAGCAAGTCGGGCGTCTTGTAGGCAGACGAGCAAGCCGATCTACCAACAACACAAATCGTTAGTATTTGATTGACGAAGAAACGTTGCCAAGCGAGTAGTGCCAACCTCACGGCAATTGATGCTCCTTGATTTTCGTATGCATACGCCCGCTTCAGGCCCAGACGGTCGAACTTTGTGCGCAAATCTAGGAAACCACATAGCAGATTCGTTGAGTGCTGCATTGCAATACTGAGTCGTAGCAGTGCACTCTAATGAGCCGAACACATATTCAACCTCGGTTAACGACGACAGACCCCAGCGAGAGACTGATATGCTTGCATCGCCTTGTCTTCCGAAGAAAGTCCATGTGGAAACCAAGCTGCCTCGACATGAATGAGCCAAAGCTAATGAGTTAATACCGTGCAAATCATGCATAACAATAACAGCGCATAGCTCACTTCCTCCCCTCCAAACCGGTCGAGTTTGAGTACGAATCGCTCTTCTCGCAATGCTGTCAGCAGCCTTGCATCCGGATCGGTGTGCTTTTCGACGCAGGCATTCAGGTATCGGCGTTGCTCGACGGTGTAGGCTTCTTTCGATCGGGAGCCACGCTGGCTGGAGACAGCACTAACACGCCGCTCGTTCGCCTTGGATGCCAATACATTCTGCTTGCGCTTGAAGGCATCGATCGAGAGCGGCGTCGTCATCGGATACCGAGCCGTGGTAGTGAATCACGATTTGGTCACAGGCAGGGATCAAATCGTACGTCGCTTCAAGGCACGGCGGTCGCTCGGTCGTTTCATATTCAGCGACTACGGCCTGGCTGCCTGCTTCGGAAAGAGTTATGCTCGCATAATCGATCGATACCTCAACTATCTGCTGAATCAAAACAACACTTTGCAACCACCATCTACATGCACACAGCCTGTGTGACACAGCTATTGCCAGAACTCGAATCGCGAGTTTTGACGCATTCAACCATCAAACCTACTCAAGGAATTTATTACGAACGCTGCACCAAGCAATGCCCACGCAAGAGTAGTAAAACAATACTACTAGTACTAGTACTAGTACTAGTAGCATCCCAGCCCGACAAGCCTCATATCGTGCAGATTTGAGTTCCTGCAACCCCCAAGGATACCCTTCAGCCAGCAGTTCACCTTGAGCAGGGCGCCTGCTACCAACCTTTAGCACCAGACACCGCTGCGGAAATGAACGGCCAGCACTGTTGTACGTGTGTTTACCCCTGCTGCTGCTCCCTGCTCTAGCCTCTCTCCTCCTCTGTCTACATGTTGCGCAGCGCCTCCTCCTCCTCGTGCTCGAGGCGCATGGCCTCCTTGATGGCGCGGCTCTCGGCCTCTACCCAGCCCTTCTCGATGTCGTCGTACTCGGCGGGGTCGGCGAACTCGATGCCGCGCATCTTGGAGAACTTCTCGAGGAAGCGGTGGCTCTCCACGGCGTCGTACTTCTCGATGAGCATGTTGAAGGCGTCCTCCTCCGGGATGCCGTGCTCGATGAGCGTCAGCTGCTCGTCGGCGAACTCGTACGCCGTCTGGCCGTCCACGAGGCCGTCGCGCTGCTTCATGTAGAGCTCGGCCAGCCGGTCCTGCGGGAACGTGATGACCGGCAGCTTGTCGCGGTCCGCGCGCGGCACGGGCGGCGGCGGGAAGCGGTCCACCATCGGCACCCACGCCGGCCGGCGCATGCCGCCGTTGCGCGACAGGCCCTTCACCAGCCGGATCATGTCCATCGTGCGCTTACGGGCTCGGCCCATGCTTGCCTTGCGTCCTGCGGTCGGGTGGGTCTGAAGGGCTCTGAGGGCCGCTCGCTGGTTTCTAACATGTTTCTATTGGGGTTTCTAACGTTCCGATCGTTTCCGTTGGGATCGGTGTACCCTTTCGACGGTACATGGCTACACGCAGGACAGGAACTGCAACTTGTTCATTGTGGTATAATACTTGTAGTAACTTGGTACGATGAAGGCTCTCCGCGTGTACCCGGCCTTCCTGGCCTGCGTTGCAACTGTGAGAGTTTGTTTCTGTGTATGAATTGGAGCTGAAGCTTACGACGGGCATTGTCGGGCAGGGGGGCTTTGGCTTGTGCCAATGGTACCATGCTACAGACGTACGCAAGTAAACTGCTGCTGTCAACAGCGAGCCGTAATGCCGCAGTGCACTCACTCCAACTATTCGTTATGCCTTGTCAGCTACAGAGCCGCGAGTTTTACCACGAAATGTCGCTCAAGTACATGCTCACGGCTGTCCCTCAGCTGATTGCAGCGCTGCTTCTGCTTTACTACGCGTGTACTTTCCGCCGAGCGTCCAGCGCCTTTGTGCACCGCATGCTGGTGAACTCATGCCTGCACCTGAGCGTCGTAGGTCTTATGCTCGCCTCGGTCCTGTTTTCAGCCTTTCACCTGGAGCTTAGCGTTTGCTGCTCCTTTCCAGCGTTCTGGTATGGCTCTAGGCTGTCATTTATCACGAGCCCGATTCTAATCAAAGTCTGTCTCTGTTGCAGCCCCGTCGACCCGATGAAATGTCAGCTTAGCCGCATCGTTGCGTGTCCAGAAGCTGTAGCGCATCTTAAGCACTACAATTTGTACCCTCGACTGGCCCACACCTGCGCAACCTTCACAATGCTACTCGCGTTGTCCAGTATCCAGAGTGCACATGAGATGAAGGAGCTGGATGCTCGCGTGCGCCGTGCCAAATTCGTCACTTTCACGAGACGCGAACCAGTCCAAGAAGCGTCCGCGTCAGTGGTCTTCTGAAGTCGACAGTCACGCCAGCATACCTACGCTTCCAGCAGACAAAACTTGAAAATATTTCGCAGGCCATAGTACCAGTTCAAACTTCATTGATACCTTAACACAACGACAGCTTCTGTGACGATATCACCTCGCTAACTGCGCCCACGGATCCTCGAGAAACGACGGCTGGAAGAATACTCGTCCCGGCCCGTCCTGCGTCGGGTACTGCTGCGCTTGACGAGGACGCATCTCCTCTCTCCGCTGGTACTCACGATCACTGGCAGCCGCTCGCCCTGCATTGCCGCACCCACTGGCCGCCTCCAGCTGCTTCCACGGGTCCTCCAGGAACGACGGCATGAAGAACCTCGAGCCGTCGCGGATGTCGTCGCTGGGCCCTCGCTTGCGCTTGAACTGGGGCTGGTTGTAGTTGCGGTGCTGCCTGAACTTCTGCTGCTGTTGGAATCCCCCGTGTCCTCGTCCTCCTCTGCCTCGTCCGCCATGTCCTCGTCCTCCTCTCCCTGCGCCTCGACCGCCTCGGAACCCTCCGCGCCCGCCCTGGTGCTGCGGCGGCGGCTGCATCTGCTGCTGGAACTTGGGCTGCCGCTGCTGCATCTGACGCATCATGGCCTGCAGCTGCGGGGGCATCGGTGGCGGCGGACCTGACGCCGGCCCCGTCCCGGGCGGCGGCGGTGGCGGCGGCGGCACCGAGCTCATCTTCGGCCAATACGCAAGTGTAGCCATGCCGCCTCAACTTGTGTACGCCACGCAACTTTGATGTAAGGATCGCCCAGTACTCTCCAACTTTGCCTCTCCCCATATCCATTCCCACCTACCTATCACAACACACAGTTCATCCAATCACACAGCCCGCTTCACGTGGCTGGTGCAAACGCGTCTGCACCCGTCCAACCCGATCCACGCACCTGCACCGAACCCGAGAGGCTACTCGCCACGGGCTCGTCAAAGTTACCGGGCGGCGTCTCCGCGCCAGTCTTATCTTCGTGGAGCCCAGCAGGTCAAGGCCACGCCGGCGCTCCCCACCGAGTGAGTAGCTGCTGGCCAACGGACCGGATCGCCCGCCCGCCGTCGCCCCGGCCACTCCGCTCCGCTCCGCTCTCCCCCCCGGCGCCGACCAAAAGTGTTGAAGCGTGTGTGTGTGCGTGCGTCTCCCTCTCTCCCTCTCTGTAGTGACGCGCCGCCATGAGCCACTACGGCCCGTCCTCGAACGGCCCCGCGTACACGCCGCGCGGTGGCCCGCCGCCGTTCCGAGGGCCCCCGCAGACCTTCGCGCGCTCCGGGCCGCCCCCGTTCCGCCCGCCGTTCGCGGCGCGGGGCCCGCCGCCTCCGTTCGCGTTCCGCGGGCCGCCGCCGGCCTTCCGCGGGCCGCCGCCGGGTCTGCGGCCGCCGCTGGGGCTCAGCCTCCCGCCGGCGATGATGAACTCGCAGCCGTTCCAGGCGCCGCCGTCCCCGGCTACTAGCGGGGCGATGCTGCCGCCCGGATGGAGCGAGCACCGGACCCCGCAGGGAGCCACGTACTACTACAACGCCGCCACGGGGGTCAGCACGTACGACGTGCCCGAGCCCAGCACGCCCAAGTGGGTCGAGTACAAGGACGACGCCACGGGCGCCTTCTACTACTTCAACACGATAACAAAGGAGACGGTCTGGGACCAGCCCGAGGAGTTCCGGATGCAGAAGGCCAGAGAGCAGGTGGCCAAGATGACGAGCGAGGCGATGCAGGCGCCCACGCCCACGCCCTCGACGCAGACCCCGGCGCCGTGGCAGCAGGAACACGGCAGCGCGGCGTCGACGGAGAAGGAGGACGAGGAGGACGACGAGGAGATCAAGCGGAAAGAAGCACAGGAACACGCGCGCAGGAAGCGCAAGGAGGAGCAAGAACGCGAACAGGCGGCGCAGTTCACCGACATGCCCCGCGCCGAGCGCATGGCGGCGTTCAAGCAGTTTTTGGAGGATAAACAGATCAGCCCGACGCTCAAGTGGGGCGACGCTCAGCGAGCGATCTCGAAAGACTCGTCAATGCACAATGACCCAAGGTGGAAGTTTGCGTTGAGCACGGTGGGTGAAAAGAAGCAGGCGTATGCGGAATACTGTACACAGGCCAAGAACCGCGCGACGATCGAAAAGCGCCGGTTAGTGAAGAAGACGCGAGAGGAGTTTATTGAACTGCTTGGACTATTCGAGTCGACGTTGGCCCCACCTTCGCGTCGCCGTCCAGTTTCCTGGGAGGAGGTGGATGAAAGCAACAATTTTTATGCGCTACGAAAGGACCCGCGATGGTCTGCTGTTGAAGAGACCCGTGAGAGGCAACAGCTTTATACTACTTTCATCCAGGACCTGGAGCGAAACCAAAAAGCTCGTCTTGCAAAACAGCGTGAGACATTACAGACTGCTTTCACTGACTTGCTTCGCCAGCGTGTCGAATCGAAGGAATTAGAATTAGGTGGTAGTCGCTCTGGCAAGCGGCTAGACAGTGAAACCAAGCGACGAGTTCTAGAATTACTCGAGGAGGTTGAACTTCCGGATGGCAATGGCAAGCTTGGCGAAGAAGCCCTTCGGATAGTGGACAAGCATGATGTATATGATTGGACAGAAGGATTTCTGCGTGAACGCCGTGAACTGGAGCATGCACAGCGCAAGCGTGAACGTGCCGAGCGTGCTGAACGCGAAGAAAAACTGGAGCGTGAACTAAGCGAGCAATTGAAGCAATGGGCTGCAAGTCAAAAATTGACGGTTGGAAGCACATGGTACGAGTTCTCTGCTGAATACTTAAAACATGCCAGTGATCAGCAGTCTAAGGAATTAAAGAGCGAAGAAGATGGCGACGCTAAAGATGATGAGGAAGATGATGAGCGTGAAAATGGAGACGGTGAGCATTTGCACTGGAAAGCGCAGCGCCGTATTTTTGATAAGTTTGTGCGCAAACTTCGCCGAAACCTGGAGACTACAGCCGCAGTAATTCGAGAGCATTTGGATCGTAGTGGAGAACCACCATTACGCGTAACTGAAGCTACTACATATGCGGTATTCGTTGACGCTCTTGAGAATGGCGTGGGGGTTGCTCTGGACAACAATGCCCCTGAAGAGGGCGAGGAAGAGATCAGCGAGGAGGTTGCCGTCGATCCTGATGCTGCGAAGACTGGAGAAACTGAAGAGGTTAAAAAGCTCTCGGCCCAGGAGGTCGACGCAGCTCTAGAGGCTGCAGTTAAAACACAGCGGGAAAAACAGGGTGATACGGCACCTGCGGAGTTCCCTCCTTTCGTACGTGAAGTGTACGAGATGTGGGTTGCTATGGCAAAGGAGGATAGCAAGCGGGAAGTGGAGAAAAAAGCGAAGCATCGTAAGCGGAGTCGAAAGGATAGTCGTGACGTCGCTCCTGACGATGAGGTTAACGAAGATCAACCTCGCCGATCGCGTCGTCGCTCCTCCGCTGTAGACGAGCTGGACGCCGAAAAACCCCGCAGGAAGCGCCGCCACCGAGGGGGAAGGAAACGACGTCGTAATCATGCTTCTCCGTCCGTATCACGTTCCAGGTCTCGCTCTCGTTCCGAGTCTCGACGTGAGTCAAGACGTACTCGCCCGAATCAGAGTCGTAGTCGCAGCCGTTCTCGCTCACGCTCTCGGGACCACGTCGGTGAGTTGCCTCCCAGCTTAGCCTCTGTCAGCGTGAAACCTGTGATCGAGACGGTAACAGCCGACTCATTCTCGCCTATCCGGAACCCGGTTAAGGTGCTAACGGAAGCAGAAGAGGCCGCAAAGGCTGAGGAAATTATCCGCCAAGCTCGGTTAAAGCTGCAAGAAAAAAACAAAAGCAATTCTGACGACAGCGAGCTCGAAGAGGGCGAGGAGCTGGAGGAAGGTGAAGAGGTCGAGGAATAGAGTCTGGGTTAAGCTAATCAATGCAACTACACGATCTAAAACAACTGCACCTCCGATGCTGGAATCTATATCAGTCCTGTTGTGCTCATGGGTGAACATTGCTTGAGATTCTGGAGTTGAGAGTGATGGCGCGTACCGTTTTATTGAAACCAAAAGGTGACAATAACATTTTATTTATTGATTCATTTTATCATTTACTACTACGTAGTATTAGTACTTCAAAGTAGTAATAAATGAGTACTTTTAAGTAAATAAGCACTTTTACTTTTAAAAAAGTACATAATAGTAATAACTTTTGGTGTTCGCACGAGTGAAAATCAATACTCAAAAGTTTTGAGTCAAAACACAAGAATATATTTTCGTGGATCCTACTTATCTTGGAGCCTTCAGCCCAAAAAAAAACTACTATCGATGCATATGCTACAGCGTCGGCACGCCTCGATGACGGGACGAAGACCCGGGTGTCGTCGAAATACACCGCCACCGCTGCGTCCTCCACATCTTCGCGTCGCTGGTGACTTTGTTACTGCGCAGCGCGTTGCTGCTGGAACTCTCGCTGCACCTCCTCGGGCGACTTGCCGTACGTCTCTGGGACCAGCTTGAGCGACAGGACGTAGAAGATCGCCAACAGCACCACGAACGGCACGTAGCTGTAGTCGTCGAAGGCGTCAGCGATGTACGGGTAGGCGACGCCGACGATGAGGTTGCACA
>BSXT01005037.1:0-14614 GCA_030267785.1 Phytophthora fragariaefolia
CTCCTCCTCTCCTTAGATGACAGATGGCGGCATGCATCGAGAGTTAGCTCAGGGTTGCAAGCTTTGAAAAACTCTGGCCAAACGGTATCTGCTGCACTTAGCGTAAGGAAAAACGTAGGGAATCGGGTGGAAAGAACTCGATTTCCGATCATGGACATCAGCTCATCTCGAATATTCGACCAATATAGGCCACTGCCGCGTACCACGCGGAAATACGGCTTCAATGAGTCCAGCAACTGCATGGCTCTCTTTGTATCATTGTCCAAAGCATTATCCTCTGTGATGCTGTCATCGGAAGTAGGTTGGTTGTCACGAACCCTTCGCACAACTCCATCAATTCTGTCGCCGCTGTATGAGATTCAGGCAAAAAAATTGAAGCTACCGTGGATGACATAGCGACGGTCGTGCCATTTCATGAGGTGGGCGCAGAACTCTGCAAGGTGAAACTCGTTTGCTCTAATTTCCCCGTCTATAGGGTTATACCCACCTTGTCCGTTAGGAAAGAGCGTTGGAAAGCAAGTTTGCATTAGCAACTTCGTTTTATATTCGTCAATAGGTTCTGTATGTTTCTGCAGCTCCTTGACAGGGTATTCTGTGTTCTGGCAAGCCAAATTCGCGGCTTGGACGATACGTTCTAACTCTGTTTGTTTGTCACTTACGTCCCTCTCTAGCTCAAAACTTACCTTTTTTTCGGTACCGTTCATGACGTCCAGGCCAACATTCCGGTTTCCAGAGCAAGCACCAATTTGGCGTATTCTTGATCAGCAGAATCTGACCTTCATTCCGACATCGAGTCAACAACCCGCGGTGGGTGAACACCACGACAAATAGGATCTCGCACGAAGAATGAAGGAAACGATTTTCTTTGTGACCACAAAACCGCCGACAAAAACGCTCACGCCGAAAGAGAGGGGCTTCATACAATGACGTGGCAAAAGCAACGCAATGAATATCCCTCAGATGACGGGCTTGGGAGCTGAGCACCTGGTGATTGTATTAATAGTAGGTCGGCTAAGCGGCAAAATTCTATATCAAATCAAAACTACTCGCGTGAAAATATAAGTATGATTTGCAGAATTAAGGCTTCGAACGGTGAGCGAAGTTGGCTTGTGCGTCAGGACAGAGCAAAGTGGCCGAGACTACTGTGTTACTACTTCGTAGAATAGATGGGATGCAGGAGGATGGCGTGTAAGGAAAAACGCAGGGTAATCGTTCCGCTCCAGCAGTGTTAAGTAGCGATTGCGCTAACTATTGCATCTTCGTCCATAGCTGGCTATATTGTGATTAGCGCTAAAACGATTAGAAATACTTTAAAAAAAGTTCGTAGTATAATGCAATCTCTAATCGTCCATTAACAGATTATATATCTCAAGATAGTCGTTTCGAGGAAGCAAAAATACCATCCTTGTGATCAAAGCCAAACTTTTCATTAACATGGCAGCGATAGGGAAATCAGGTGTGTTCTCCATGCTCGCCGAGACAGCGGTACGACGTCGCTCTTGTATCACAACACCTGTAGAATTTATGCCCATACCTTTGCTTTTACTTCGTCACTTAGGAAGAGTTTATCCAGCTTGAATGTGCACGGCGACGAAACCAAGCGAGCCTAAAGCGGCGATCTTCTCTGCCGTCTCAGTTCCGCGTATCTGGTCATAAGTCTCGCTTAAAAGAGAAACTCGCGCAAGCACGTCGGCACGCGTATTTACTGCGGGCAGACAATAAGGCTGCTCTCGTAGGTATTATCGATAGTGTGCGAGAACTTGCGAGCGATGGTGCGGAAGGCGGTCACCAGAATAAGACCTCACAACGTACCAATGGACCAAGCCCCTTAGAACGCGATCGTTTCCTCGGTTGGGCAGCTGATGTTGAAAAACTGCTGTATGAATTCGAGCCAACTGAGAACCACGCCTATGACCCTCTGCTACAAATTTTAGAACTCCTTCAGTTCCTCCAAGATGGTCATGTTTGCCTGGCGGAAGTGGCGATGGATGCCAGAGCTCTCCTAGAGCGTTGGGACCGGTCAGGGCTCTTCGACTCAGAATCGTCCAGTGAAGATGAAGACGAGGAAAACGTGGGAAAAGGTGATAACATTTTAGACAATCATCGTGGGCTCCTTCCTCCTGACCCAGTAAAAGAGCACATGCGCCATCTAGAGCAATCCTATGCCTATCAAAGTGTTCGTCAGCGTGCTGCTGCAAGTATCATCAAACGTAATGTTCTAACTTGGGTGAGATCCAAGGCTTCATTCTGCGAGCGCGTTGCTGAAATTGAAATTTTTGGACGCACTACTGAAGCACTGTTAAAAGAGTTGAGTTTGACATCCTCTGCTCTCGCTGGTGCCAGCACAAATGCAAGCACGGATATATTCGCACTTGCAACAGGGCGGTGCGACCCGAAATCAAGATATAGCGGCAGCATTGCTTTCAAGGACTTGCTTCAGTTCTCAAAGCACTTGGCAATTTTTCCAGTTGATCAGGCACTCCGCACAGTAGAAGATATAACTCGACGCCGATATCTTTTTGACTCACGATGCGCAATGAAAATTCAATTTGTATGGCGGCGGGTGCGCGACACAGTTCGAGCTCGTCGCCTTCATCGCGCGATGGAGGAGCTGCGCTTACAGCGAGAGCAAGAAGCGTACGCGAAGCGTGAGGCTGTCAAGGAGGCAAAAAAGCGAAAAACATCAGAAGCGGGAAAGCGTAAAGGCACCAAGGCGCTTAAACGCTCAAGTACAGTTAGATCGCCAATAATTTCTGCAGTAGTTACTAAACCCACCACCGCAATTGAGAGCCCGAAAGAGACACCAAGGGAGCCGTCAGCTGAAATCCGGGAGACATCTGAAGATGTTAGTGAGAAGAGAAAGTTGTTGTCATCTCCGCTAGCATCGCCCGTCGATATCTCAACCCATCGTGCTAGTACCCATGATAGCACAACCTCGGTTCCCAATGACAGATTCAAGGCATTGGTTTCAACGCCGCGTAATAGACCGGTACAATCTCGAGACGCAGGGATAAATAGTACGGACAGCGACGACGATACCACAGATGTGGAAGCCGCTTGGAAGTCGTTTATGGACACAGTCGCGACCAATGCTATCGCACAAGAAGAGGTTTTGCGTGAAGAGGAAGTACCTCAATCACCGGAAGAGGAGCTAACCAGCCTTTCGATGCCACCTGTTACACTCCCACCTATGGAAGACAATTGGGAGTCGTGGTCAGATGACGAGATTGAAGTCGGAAAAAGTGACGATCTTGAGATCGAAGACACAAACAATCGCCTGCTTAGTTCTGGAAAGCCGTCAAAGTCTGTAGTATCGGCAACACCAACACCCCGGATAAAAATTGTCGTGTCTGTCAACAAAACGGCACCATCAGACACAGCCCCTAGCCGCTTGCCACGCCGTGAGACTGCAGCATGGAGGAGGAACCATTCTCAGGCACCACTGAATCGGAGTATTTCAGTAATGAGACCGCCCGCATCTCTTCCATATGATGCTACATTTCACAATCACACAGGACCCTACACTGGTGCCGGGCAATTGAGCTTAATGGCCCCCTTTATTGATGCTGATAGACTGAAGAGATCGCAGCCCAGTGTTGTTCCTGAAAGAAAACATCTTTACGATCTTGACTTCAACGGAGCCGTAAGGAGCGATGCCTCATTTGCACATATTGCACACGCTTTTGTCAGTTCCCGCGAGCATGAAGTGCAGCAAGTTCCAACTGCCCCACCTCGACCAGAAACACCAGAGAAAGTTGGTACCGCAACACCAGAAACCGCACGTGCCGGATCAAGGCGAACAACAATCGCCAGACTTCGAAGTATAACTGGAGGACACGAACAAAATGCGCGAGCACGTGACGTGCTAAATCCCGAAAACCAAGATAGCAAGGATCAGCAGGCCGGGGATGAAGGCCCTAATCGGACCATACCTGGTGAGAGTAGTTCGCCCAGCTATTTCATTTATGGAGCCAAAGGTACGATGAACAACGGTTTTCTCAATATCGTCATTGCCGATTCGTCAAGTTTTGTTCTAACGACACTTGTTGTCAATGACGACCAGGCGTTAATATTCAACGCGTAGTGGTTCTGCGCAAAGGAACGATGGTTTATTCTCCGTTATCGGGGCCACCCGAAGAAGAGAGAACAAGCACCGCCGAGCCTGGTGAAAATGAGGTTAAGGAGTGGCATCGCACGACAACCACAGCGATTCCTCAAGATTTTGCAACACCGCATCGTCCGATCAAACGTGTTCAGCAGCCCCAAAGGAAACGGCTTCGAAAGCTTCGGCGTCAAAATGTCAAGAGTGAGCCTGCAGATCCTCTCCAGACAATTGAGAAGCCCCTAGGCACGTCTCCTAGAAGGCTAACGGACAAGCCCCACGAGTTACCACTACTATTACGTCGTACTCGTGCAGCAGCTCGACGACGAGCACCAATCGAGATAGACCAGCTCGCAGATAATACCGGCGAGGAGCTTCCAGACGTACCTGAGCCAGACACAAACAAGCAAATGTGGAAGCGTGGCGGGGAGCTCCCCGAGCTGGCGTTGGCGCAGATCCGCGACCGCGTCGGGTACAAGCCGAAGCCATCGACCCCAAAGCGCATGTCCATCATCGCGGGGCGCGCTCCGCCGCCGGGTGAGCTCCGACGCAGCGACGGCTCGGCGTCTGGACTCGAAGAGCGGCCAGACACCGTCCCCACCGTGCAGGAGACCGACGACGAAGGGGACGACGCAGCCAGCCAGCACAGCAGCCAAAGCGGAGCCGACAGCCAGGACGAGCGCCCGGAGACCAGCAGCTCCGAGCCCAGCGACGCCGAGGACCAGCCGCAGCTCGACCCCCAGAGCCAGGAGCTGCACGACGAGTTCCGGCGCCTGCACCTGGCGAGTCGCGAGCGCGAGCTCACGCGCCGCCGGTCGCTGCTGGCGCAGCTGCAGCTGGAGCAAGACGCCGCCGCAGACAGCGAGCGGCCGCGCCAAGCCGCCAGCGACGAGCTCGAGCAGCGCCGCGCGAGGCGGCGCAAGAGTCTGGTGGGTCACCGCGTCGAGGGCGTGAGCGCCGCCGACGCCGCCCCCGTGGAAGTGACTGCGGTTCACTATAGCGACGAGAAGGCCGCGAGCCGTCGACGACTGCGCGTCAAGACCCGCGACGCCCGCGTCGACCCGTTCGCGGAGCTCAGCGACGGCGACGGCGAGCAGCTGCTGGACGCCGCCGAGTCGGCGGGCGAGAGGCGCGCGGCCGACATGACGCCCCAGGAGCGCGACGCCGCGTTCGCGCGGCTGCTGGCGCAGTACTTGGGACTGCTGCAGTGCGCGCCCGCCGAGGTGGCGCGCCGCCTGGCCAGTTGAAGTTGAAGTTGGCGCAGAGTGATGGTCCCCCCCCCCTGTGCTGCCGCATACGCGACCCCGCGACATGCTGCGTGGCAGTTCCTCCCCCAAAGAACAACCAGCCGCCACTCAAGCGGCAACGTCGAGATGGACGCGGCCGCCGCGGCGCATGACGACGCCATGCTGGAGCTCACGCTCGGGGACGTGGAGGACGCGGAGCGACGCGCGCCGCCCAAGGCGCGGGGCTTCGACGGCTTCGCGCACGAGGCCGAGGGCGCGGAGCAGCCGGGCGAGCCGCTGGCCATGCCGCTCACGCTGCCCACGTCCCCCACGCTGCTGCCGCTGGCCGCGTCCCCCGCGGCCTCGCGCCAGCCGCCGCTCAGTGTGCAGCAGTACTTCCAGAGCGAGGGCGCAGCTGCCGGGACCGACTTTAGCGCCGAGATGCAGAAGTCCAACGACGAATACCGGCGCCTTACCGACGCGATTACCGGTACATGTCCCCTCAATAGTGGGCGGGGGGCCGCCTCGTCTCAGGTGGACAGTGCGTCCACCTCGACGCCCAAGCCCGGCAAGAAGAGGAAGGCCGGCACGAACGTGAGCATCGACCTGCAGACCAAGATCCGCATCATCGAGGTGGCCGAGCAGTACCAGTACGACCCCAAGAGCACGTGCCGCAGCAAGCCCGAGGGCGGCGGCGCTGCGCCCGGCAAGCAGGCCGTGAACGGCATCCGCCTGGCCGAGCAGTTCGGGCTCAACAAGAGCACGGTGAGCCGCATCCTCAAGCGCAAGGAGGAGTTCAAGAAGGCCTACTACAAGGACAACATCTCGGGCTGCTCCAAGCACATCAACAAGAAGTCCAAGTTCGACAAGCTCAACCGCCTCGTGGAGAACTGGTTCGACATGAACCGAGAGAAGAACGGCGCCATAACCGACACGCTCATTCGGGACGTGGGCAAGCGGTACGCTGAGGAGCTCGGCATCGAAGGCTTCCGCGGCTCGAACGGCTGGGTGCGCAGTCTGCGCAACCGCAAGGAGCACTCTGCACGGACCAGCGTGACGATTGAGGATCAGGAAGCTGAGAAGAGGAAGAAGGACAACGAGGCTGTCGAGCGCATGCGCCTTGTCTTTCCCAATGGCGTCAAGGATATGGCTCGTTTCTTCAAGGACCTGTCTACCTATCTGGAAAAAGATGGCGGCGGTGTGGGCAACTTCGGGGATATGAATGCTAACCCCAGCAGTAACGGCAGCGCGAGGGATGCTGCTGTTGTCCTTGCTGGCGCCTCGTATTCAGACATGGACGACGAGATCTCACGCGACACCGAAAACGCTGTCGCGGAAGAGTTTCTCAAGAAGAAGATGATCGAGTCCATGCGTGCGTGGTCACAGGAGCTCATGGCATCGGAACTGGCCAAGCTCAAGAAGCGTATGAAACCACGGCAGGCTGCTGTTTTGTAGCACGGAACTTATAATGTGGCCTCGGTGTGTGAATACGTCAGTCGACTATCTATCATGTTCCAAGTGTGCTGTTTACTTAACAGTCTTCCCACCCATTTTCTTTCAGGCCTTACAGTTTGTCGCCAAGCAGATCATGATGCCTCCAAGTTGCTGGTATTTCGGTCAAGTGGCTTGCCTGCTAAATTTACTGGTTGCGTTCAGGTGCGTTGGTTGTTGTGCTGCGATGGCTCCGCCTCGACGACTTCTCCTGAGGAAAGAACCGGCTTTGGACCGCGCCACTAACCTCGGGATCACCCTACCAAGATTCAATTTTGTGGAGGCTCGTCCACCTCGGCGTCGGCGTGATTCACCTCGTGCAGTTACTGCTGTGCCAACTCTCAATGGCTTCGAGCAGAACAACCCGGTGCAGCAACCTGCAAGCGCAGATCTGGATGAGGTGCTTTACAGTACCGTGTCGCGGCGAGCAAAACAATTCGAGGATCCATCACTAACTCTGGAGACCACGATTTCTCGCATCTGGCAAGCCTTGCTTCGACACTCTGAGCGGGGTCGCTTTGGAAACCCTGAGGCAGGGAACGTCAATCCCATTTGCACTGCTCTTTGCCTGGAGGCCACTGACCAAATCTTCGCTGCATGTGGGGCATCAGCATTACTTCGAAGCGTGCTTGTCGGTGGACTTGCAAATTCAGTGTACACAAAGTATGATCCTGACCAAGAGTTTGAAAACCAACTGCAGTACGCGGATGTCGTAGGGCGTCAGAGCAAGCAAATATCCACCCAGGAAGAGGAAATCGTGAAGCTCGTAAAATTGCGTGAGCTTGCGGAGCAGCACGTGTTTGATCAACTGAGTGCAGCAGGCGTCGGCCAATTACTGCAACAAATGGATCTATCGCGTCGGGTTAGTGCTGTGACCGAGATTCTGGCACCTGTTCTCGACGACGAATTACTTCTTGTGCTTTGGAACGCTACCGCAACAACTCAGGCATCAGCTAACCAGCATCTCCAGACATCGGAAAATAGTGCTGCCGATACTGCTCCAGATTCCATGTCATGGAATGAAACTCGAAAGCGAGGAGCTGCCCTCGCAAGTCTTGTGCTTCAAGAGCGCGTCCGCCTAGTGATTCTTGTGTGGCAAAGGCTAAGCACAGAAGAGAAGCGCTTGGCGTACAAGGCTCTTGATCCATCTATCTCGACTACCCAGGCGGCTACTACCCTAAAGAGTGTGCTCCACGCGCTGGAGGAGACGTACGTTTCCGAGCTTATCCACCACCAACGCCAACTTTCGAGGCGAAATTTAAACCTGGCTTCACAACTTGGAATCATCAACGAGTCTGGTCCCAGCAAAACATCAGCCTCAGGAAAAAAGCTTACCTTACCGCCAACAACACCAAGAGCGTTGGGGAAGCTTCGCGGTGGTAGAAGTCGCGCTCGCACCATAATGATCAGCGGGGATTCTGCGGACCCCTCTTACGCTGGTGTTGATTCCAAGGCATCCATCCCTCAAGTCTTGCTGGGCGCTCTCGTCTCATCTAGCCCTGGTTACGGCCGCCTGAACCAAATTCACTTGTCTCCAAATCAAGGACGCTCACGGCCCGTCAGTTCCGGGATCCTACCAGAACAGCTTCTCGCATCTCACAGCGATGTTCTTCGCACGTGCGAAGACGTTTTTGATTTACTCTGTGAGATTGAGCAACAACAAGTAGAAGCCATCGAAAAGCATAACTGTGAACCTGGCAGTCATGCTGAAGAGGTTGGAGAGAGAATAGTGATCGAAGCCCGCTTAAAGCTTCGAGACCTGCTGTGTACGTATGTGGAACCATCAGAACCTATTCAAGAGCGCTTTCATCGATGCGAAGATGCTCGCGAAAAGCGGTTGGAACTTGAAAGTAGCCGTTCAGATGACGAGCGGAAACTCACCGAGCTAATGAATGCATTCATTTCCGGACAGCGCCGAAACCCCGAGCTGCTTGTCAATGTGGTGAACCGTAGCCCTGAGACGCTCCTCCGTGCAATTACACTGAATCCGGGTATGTTACTCTTCTCCATAACGAAATTTCCTGACCAAGTGAAGCGGTTTCTCTCGTTGGACCCCAAAGCCTGTGATTTCTTGGACGGGCTTGTCCAAAAGCACAAGGGGGTACAACTACTGTGGAAATCCCCCGGTGTCGGTGGTGGCCATGATGGCTTCCAACCGATAAACAGACCTAGAACACTTTCGATTGGCGCAGAAGAGTTAGCGATGGCCTTACCGCGTGGTGATTCCTTGGAGCACGGAGCGTTACTACTACTGGAGTGGTTTACGTCTCATCTGAATGACTTAACCGATCTGTTGCTCGAGCATCCGAAACCATTGCAATTACTTTTCATTAAAATGCACCAACGTGGTGATGTGTCAGCTTTCTTCCAGCTCATGCTGCTACTGCAACAAACTACGGGTGTTCAGAATTTTATCTCGAGGGCATCAGTGGCAACTCTAGAACGCCTTGCATTAGAAGACCAATCTGCGGTGTTAGCCGTTTTACGAGAGATTTTTCAGTGCCGAGAAAATCGCGGTGACAGTAGCGACGATAGTTCTCAACCTGTTCGTCCAAATCGTGATCTACTTCATGAACTCCAAGCATCACCACACCTCGTAGCCTGCCTGAGCGCTATGGATCCGAGTGTGCTGCAGGAAGTATTTTTGGGGAATATCGATGTTTGGGCACCATTCTTCGTAGATATGGTGGCTTCAAATGATACACTACTTCGCCAGAGCGTAGTGCAGCGGGTAAGTGGAAGTTCCCTTAATAGGCCCCAGTCATTAACTAACGGATTAAGATGCCATTCATTTCCTCGTGTGTAGACTATTCATGTCGAAGGTGGAGACACATTACTACGGCTACTGACAGCGGTCATGGATGGCACCACTGCAATTTTGGACCTTGCAACTTTGGATAGAGCCCTCTCTGTATCGGACGTGGAGAAAACAAAACAACATGAAGCTAGTGCCCGTAGGAAGGAGCATCAGTGTATTTATCTCCGCGGCAGATCTACTGTCTTTGGGGCCATGATCATACCCCAGATTGCTGTCGTGGGGTACAATCCACGGCGGTTTTTGTTATACCAGTCTGCTTCGGCAACTACCAGTACTGCTGGTTCTGCGGTAGGCGCCCCATCTAGCCAAGACCGGGGAAATAAGGATAGCAAAGGGGGTCGGGTGTTATTACGCCCCACCCGTGTAAAAAAAAACGCCCCACCGATTCCAACAACGGGGAAAAAGCGCCATCTTCGAAATGGCGAGGCCACTGAATTACACACCACTTCGGCTTCCAACGGTGACAACAGTACCAGTGAGCGGATTCTCATTGCCAGAGGTGGCGAAGTACCTTCGATGTGGCAGCTGTACCTACGACTACACACCACCTTACTTTCTAGAGAAGATGCGGGCGAGAGAAGCGAATTGCTTCCGCCTCTATCTAAGGCACGGGTGAAAGCGTTGGTACTGGACATCTGGCTCGAGTTTCTAAAGACCGATCACTTGCAACTAGATAACACGAGCCTTTGGTGTGTTGCACCGTTTGTTTGCGACTATTTTATAGCTCGCTACGACTCACCCGCGGCGGTTGGTGCACGTCTTGAGAATCTGCTAAACGGGTTGGTTGCCTTCCAAGATGACCCGCGTGTGGCATTCTTCGCCGCATCCTGTGGATTAGGAGATGTCAAAACATCGGACGCGTATGAAGCAGGACCACCGAGTTATGATGTATTCCTCTACTACTTACATGCGCTCGCTCATCTTTTTTACGGGCAAATGAAGATTTTCCAACCTGGCAAGCGCTTAGATGAAACACCAAGCGGAATCTGTCCAATCGCTATCCATCATGCAGTGGTCGTCACTAACGCGCTCTTTACGTTTTCCTTGACGGAGACGGCACTGCGTGCACTGCGTGCGGAGATTGAAACCCTTCCACGCATTAAAATGGCAGCAATAGTTGGAATGATCGACCTACAACCTGCAGAAGTTTCTAGTGAAGTGGGCAACGAAAACAGCTCCGATTTTATGAGCGATCTTGACAGTAGTACTCGTTTCGTTGAGCTAGACGATGTGATGAACATCTTTTTGAAACAGTGGACAACGAAGACACATCAAACCGAGGAGGTAAGGTGGAGATCTTTTCCTTCTTTCAGTCTTCTCTAATACCTCGAATGTTATTGTCGTGTGCAACAGCGGTATCGTCAGGCGTTCGCCGCGAACGATTTAGGAGGGGACCGAATTGGAATGGATGAGTTTGTCAAGATTGTCACGGGCGTCTCTGCAGGTCGTATTTCCGCGCGGGAGTGCCGTTTGGTCTTCGGCGATGTTGGTCAGGAGTTCATGAACCTCGAAATGTTCATGCGTGTGACGCGTGCATACCAACTTCGCGCCTTCGATACACATCTACCGGAAGTCAATCTTGACGAACGCGATCTGCAGGACTTGCGCTTGTCTGTAGGCCGCGCCAACGTGGTGTCGACGCAACGCGAGGTTGAAGACCTGGCCAGGTATTGGCGCAGTGTGCGTTCTGATGTGATATACCAACTAGAAGCTACTCATCAGAAGAAAACCACGAAACTTATCCTCAAGAAGCAGAGCGCATTGATAGAGAAGCTTGTAACCAGCACCCCCGCTCTGCTCCAGCAACTTCAGGTCCAGCAACTATACGCCAAACGTCAGGCCACCAGTCCGGCACACACGGCAGCCTTGCAGAAAAAATTAGATCGCGTGTGGCACGAGGTGCGCACTTGCGTCAAGATGCTGCATCGAGCCAAGCTCACCCAACACTACCTCAGTGGACTGTTCATCCGATCCAACATGCTCCGGTGGATCGGTCAGGCACGCAGACGCGCTCATGAGGAAGAAGAACGCCAGCAATCTCGGTTTCCCACGCCTCTCCTTCCATCCAGCTCTGGGATCTCAAGGGCGAGTTCTGTTCAAAGTATCAGCGACCGTAACATGTAGCCACTTTGTGGGAACGAAAGGGTTAGTCGACATGACTACCTTTTCGATGGACAATTAGTCAGGATCTTTTCTCGGTGGTCGCGTGTGTCTTTTCCCAAACTGAGTTATTGCTCCAGGATGGAATCCATGAACAACAATCCGACGCAAGACGAGAAGAGAACGGAGCGCGTTCGTGGTATTCAGAGTGGCGAACTCTTCGTTCGAATCAACAATGCAAAACTTTGCAAGCCTCTCGGAACGCTTCATGGTGCTCATACGTGGTTGCAGAAGCTGCTGCATGTACAGGACGACTGCACGACAGCTGTGCAGCGACTTGTGGGACCTGCAGAAGCGAAAGCATCTTTTACTCGCCAGTTGCGGCAGCAGGTTCGACAGCGAAAACGCGCGGCAAAGAAACATTGGGACGCTGTGCGAGAAGCTGTGGAAGTATACGACAGCGGAACTTTGATAGTCGATCGCCTGTCTTTGGCCGCTCACCCTGCGGTAGGAGCGTTGGACCGGTACTCCCAGCAGTTCCAGAAGCTTGAGCAAGGGTATAAACAGCACGTGACGAGCAATATACTCAATCTATACGCGCTACTTGAGGCGGAGTGCCAGTACATTACGGAGTGGAGCAAGCGCGAGGAAGCCAAATACCGAGATCAGCAAGCACTTACGAAGTTGTTATATCAGTTCAAGTACGTCATGTTATGGCTGATGCGGAATGCGATTTGGCCTTACTGTCTTCTACTTTGTAGTTCCTTTGCATTACAGCTCGATAGTGAGACTTCAGGGCAAATCCGGATGTGGCGACTTCAGTCTTCTGATGCACAACGGATGCGCTGTGTCAAAGCGGCAACGGAAAACATCAAAGCACGTTTTTTTACGTCTCCCGCACAGTCGCTGGAAGTACTTGAAGTCTACAAAATTGAGAATCAAGTGCTACTAACTGCCTTCCAGAGGTTCACAAGCTCGCTGTCCCAGACAACTTCTGACATGAAGATCAAGGGGTTGTTTTGTAACATTCCAGCAGACAGTGTTGAACACTGCGTCGTCTACGGAATGCACACAGCACCACGTGACAAGGGGGGTGAACATCGTTTTGTAGATTCGCAAGGGGCTGAGATCAAGATCTTCAACCGCTCCATGTAACATCACTACTGCTTTTTTCTCAAGCGAAATGATCACTGAATTTGCGCCTCCGTGTCCAACCATTTGCACAGCTTCCCTGGTACCAGTAAGATGGTTCGAGCACGCTCTAAAGTGGGCTGCAGCACGCCACTCCAATTCCCTCGACGCTTTAGCCGGTATAGCACGTTAGAGGAAATGCGGCAATCCACGACAACCGAATCATCGCCTGTATTATATCTAGGATTATGCCGAGTCGCAGTAGGTAAAACGGTTCGAGTGATGGACAACTCCAGCGCAGTTTTCCCTGATGATACTACAACCAGTTCACTATATTTTACCAATGAGGTACGATTCCACGTTCAGAACAGATACTTCTAGTATTAACCAGTTACCTAACCTCATATTGTTCGGCTGACACTATTCATTAACGCAGGATGAGTATCTTGTGCGATCACCGGATGCCGTCGTGCCAGAGTTTATCATTCAGGTTCGCATCGTCACGCCTCCCGCCCCTCTAACTGTCAACATCTCCGTGGATACTTCCATTCCGGCTGAAAGTCTTGGGTCTGATACCTTTGAGGACTTCATTTACAGCGCGGCATTCGATAGCGGTTCTTTGGCAATATCTGCGTTCCCATTTACTTTGCCTCCGTCTGATCGGAAGCACATTTTCTTCTCCTCTACCATACCCTCAGCGGCATTGAGTTCAAAAATGGTATCTCAACAAGCAAGCAATCCTGATGAGCGCCAGCAACAGTCTCCCGAAACAGTCTTGTCGAACTGTGCTCGTCAAAAGGGGCAAATGCGCGAAAATTTGCTGCGCATTGAGAGACTGTTTTGGACACGGGCGCGTGGGATTTGGAAAGAAGAAGGTATTCGCAGTGGCGTAAAAATGCACTGAGTCAACCAAATTCGCAGTTAAAGTGACGAAGAAGAGATCATGGCACAAGATTTTCCTAAATGTTAGCCTGGTAGCTCGAACTGAACTGTTATCACTAAAAGTCTTAAGATTAATCTTCATCGCCGGCCTTCAGACACGGTCACACATATGAGTTAAGAAGTAGATTAATATTTGAGAAAGCGATGTGTGATGGTGCTAGGACAGTGTGTACGAAAGTAGGATGGTGGGCTCCGCAGGACTTTCCGTTCATTTCTCAGTTTTGCAAAATGGTTGGAAAGAAGCGTAAATTGGAGAGGCGGCTGTGCATGCACAACAAGCGCCGCAAGCGTAGGTCTTAAAGCAGCAATATGTTCGAGTTCTTCCGTGGCAGGAGATTTGAACCATTTGCTAGCCCACCTTCTTGAATGCATCTAGGATAAGCACGTGTTAACCCTTTCGCGATAATACAGCGCATTTTTCGCTGCAAACCAAGGTAGATTTATCCCCGCTAAAACGGCGCATTCCTGGCCCTTTTACTAGTCCATCTGTCTTTAACTGCCACCTTTTGTTACTACCAATCAGCATCCAGGAACGCAAAAAGGCATCCAGGAACGCAAAAAGGACTGTTGGTTATATTACCTGCCGCTGCTATCTTCTGTGCCACGTCGCCACAGGATCTTGACGACCAAGTCATATGGGGGTATTGCTGTCGTTTCACCCCTTCTTTTAAATACAAAAAGTGACACCTCGAGTTGGTCGTGCTGGATCGGGACCTCTTCCGGTCATACGGAACACAAGTGAAATATCGCAACCAAAGCTTAGCACCATTGCGCGATTACGAGACGGAGTCGGACTTCGGCTAC
>BSXT01005038.1:0-10188 GCA_030267785.1 Phytophthora fragariaefolia
CTCGCGGGGCTCGCTGCACTACTCGCTGTGGTCGGTTGGCACTGTTAATAGGGCGGGCCCTTCGGTCCCGCAAGTATGTGGCGGGTGTCGCCTTCGGTAACGCTCGGCAGCGATCTGGCCAATCAGATCGCGTTATAAATATCACACAAGGCTATTTTTGTAGTTTTTTGGAAATAGATGCCAGTCCGAATGATGGTGGGATGCGACACGGTGGGTTAAACGCGCGCACCGACTGCCCCCCCCCCCTGATATGCGACAGCGCAGGCCGATGCCGCAGGACAGGAACCGGACGGACAGAAGACAAACAAAGTCCAGACTCTGTTAGTTGAAGGTTAGACTAGCCGGGCGCCGCCGCTTCGCGGCGGTAGGTGTAGGTTAGGTCCCAACCCGTTGCGCTCGCTGTGCCAGCTCGCTCCACTACTGGGTAGCCCACCTCCGCTTCGATCCGGTGGGTTGTTTTGGGTTTAGTGGTATTTATACTTTACGTACACGCATACACGGTGTCTATCATATTTATTGTCACTTACCCGTCTACCGTGCCTATCGTGATAACCGCGTCTATCGTGTCTATCGTCTATCGTCTATCGTCTATCGTGTATATCGTACGTATCATGTCTGCCATGTCCATCGTGTATGTCGTGTCCGCGGTGAATCGTGTCCGCTGTGTATCATGTCTTTCGTTTTTATCGTGTCCAATGTATCTATCGTCAATCGTCTATCGTGTCTACCGTCTATCGTCTCTTGGGGTTATTGTGTCTATCGTGTCTTCGTGGTGATCGTGTTCAACGTGTCTATCGCGTGGATCGTGGTGATGCTGGTGAAAAGGCAGAATGAGCATCATTGAGGCAGAGGCTGAATTAAAACGTTAACATATTTTGCCTATCACAACTGGTTCAGAAGCATTTGATGAATTTTACTAACATTGGCTGCGTCATACGCAGATATTTGACGCTCTTTTGAATGACACATAACCATCCACAGCATTTTTAAGCGCATCACGCAGACATCCTCCTTGGATACATTGTTTTGCTGTAGCTGCAAACTTCCAGTAAGATAACGGTAGGTTTGTGCTACCACCATGACACCGCAACAGGCGTAGTCAGGTTGCTGTGGCGTCTCAACCCATTCGATTGGGTCAATAGCAAGCTGACGCGGATTCTCGGAAGCTTGATTCCAGCGTTTGACAAAATCGATGAGGCCTTCTGTTTCTTCAGTATCTTCGTCTCATCTACCCTTTCGAACTCCTTCCCAGATCTTCATCATTTGTCCGCGATATCTATCATCTATGAGCGGCTCGTACATGTAAACATGCACTCGTGGTATTTTAGCATGACCTTCGTAGTGTAGACGTACTATAATAATACCCAAGTGATTTGAGCTCAAATTTACTGGGTCGACAATGAACTTTGTGTCAGAAATATCTGTCTGGGTGTAGTAGGCCAACCGACCACTCCTGTCAACGTCGAAAGCAAAAGATATTGCCCCACCGATCCCACAATGGCTTCCATACAGAAATCGACAGCACTATCGTTCAACCAGCCTCGACATAGGCTTCCAATAATGTTGTCGAACCCGACCAATACTGAGTTTGTCCGCGTTACAAAGGTGGTGCGGAGCCTGCTGGATGTGAACTTCGAAATGATCTTATTAGCCAGTGTTTGTTGGCGCACCCGGACGGCATCAGCTGGAAGCCCGACTGTTTCGGTTTCGATCGCAAAACCTACAACGTCGGAGTCAACCTTCGCCAATCCTTCTCAAGCCAGCTTCTGTCTTCGATCCATGATCTGCACCTGGCCTTAATATCGTAGAACGTTCTCAAAGCGCCCATATGCGCCCGTCGAGCAAACAAGTCACCACATGAGTCCATCACGATCGGTTCGGGAGTATGGTAAAGCAACCATACTAAAGCATAATCGAACGGTTCGGTTTCCGGCAACCTTAACTTCGGCGACTTTAACTTTGACATCTGCCCAATCAGCTGGAGTGAAGCGGCTGCTGCCGCCAGCTCTTCTTTCACATCTAATGCACATGACAAACTCCATCGTTCATGAATCGCCATAGTAGGAAGCCGCTTAAAACCATGTTCTTTGCGTGCCAAATGCATAAGGTGACGACACGGTAAGTGATGACTGCAGTAGAACAGACCGTTACATATCCAATCGACATCATCACATGTGTACGTTTGATTCGAGCAGCGAACTTTCCAAGCAGAAGGACTTGAGGTGATTTGATTACAAGTTGCACCAGCCATTAGGGTGACTAACCGTTCCCACTCTTTTTTCAGTTTCACGAAAACGTCCGTTGACAATCTAGTTGCAACACCGCGCAAAAATCGTGTCACAGCCTTCGGCATGCGCGATGTCGAGTTGTGCAACCCGATGGTCGAAACAATCTGCTGCGTAATTGTAATTTGGTGTAGCAACAGTCCAGCAATCGTCTTGTCAATTCGTGTCTTGTGATCTAGCAGCAGTTTTACTTGATTCCAATTTGATTCAATCCGGTTTGTGGTCGTGTTACCAGCCGTGAAAAAATTACCACGAACAAAGTTAGACCACATATCTCGGCATGAATTCCAGTTCTTTTCGAAGTACGAGAAAATAGCTGGTCTTTTGTTGTCTTCGCAGTACTGCCTCAAGGCTTCGTAGCGCGTGTCATAGTCTGCATCCGTTGTGCTATTTACACGATAAACATTGTGTTAGTTTCTTCAGTTAGTATCAAATCCAAATAGAACTTACCAGTAAAGCAACTTTGTCATAATGATGAGTAGATCATTGCGTTGAGACACCTTCAAGCAAAACGAAGGCCGTTGCATCACCTTCTTCCAATATGAAATCGCGTGGAACTGGCACAACAGCACTTCACTCCGGGGAAAGACACAATCCATTCCACAAAATCCTTGTCAGTCACCACTAACGAGACGTTACTCCATCCAGGGTTATGCTTCTTCAAGTATTCCAAGATCGTTGATATCGTCACGGCCTGTTCGTTGAGACAAACAAAGTCAAAAACTGGGAATCCTATCCCAGTCGCTGTAGTGACCACCAAACGTCCTACAGATGATAAATCAACATCAAAATTACGCAAAGTTAAACACTATGGTTGCTGTATGGTTGCTATAACTTCATAAAGTTGCTATACGATGCACTAGAGTTGCTATATACACGTACCCAGGTGATACCCCAAATTTTTGGTACCGTGAGTGAAGTCCATCGCTAATGTGTCGCCCCACCGCAGGAAAATCAGCTTCTGCACCTTTGTCTGCATGAAAATTCCACAGGTCAATCCATCTGGTCTTGGATGACAAGCACATCGCAGCCTTCTAATTGAACGAGAGAGTGCAGCATGTCTTTCAAGAGATCTTCCGCAGGATCTTGCCCCAAGATGCTGCGGATGAGATTACGAGTCTGTTGAGGCGTAAATTTGCAACCTGCTTTCACGCAGATCGGCAAAGAAGCATGCATTAAATTCATAGCGAGCACCGCCCCCCCCTAAACGTTAGAACTTCTCACCAGTTTGTTCGTTCAGGAAGCTGGTAATGTGCTTCAAAGACGCACGAGCATCAACTAACGTCTTTACATGTTCCCGGTCTTACTCGTCGCTTGGAATCATTTATGTTGTTAGGTGCGACGTAGCCACATCGTTCGTAGTAGGATATGTGTGGGTATGATTCTGCCAGAAGCAACAAAATTTGTTAGTGCAGTATTGGTCAATGCAAGAGATAATGTTTTACCTCATTTCTGATAATGATCTGGTGATCTGGAATGTGCCGTCTTCCATCCGCATAACAGTCGGTGTGAAACGCGCCAAGCACCCACAGTATCGCACCCTGCGACTGTGCTGACCAGTTGAGCGAGATCCCTGTGAAACTCCGTGTGTACAACGATAAACCCGGTAGCTCCATGGAAAACTCGAAGGTACTTCGTCGGAGTGTGAGCTGCAGAAGCTCACCATAAGCAACAATCTAGTTAATATGAACTCAATAAATAGCAAGCTTCGAAAACCATACCTGTTGTAAGCTTCCGCTGATTCAGAACTGCGGACACGAAAGTGAAGATTGTTCGCCTTTCTTGTAGGACGCGAAAATCGTATCGAAGTTATTCCAGCTCTTGATTTTATTCGTCGGGAATGATGCCGCAACGTTCGCGATCTCCTTTCGCTGTTGTTGTATACTTGCTAGCTCCGGGAGATGCTTGCTGGTGCGCCTGTGTGAATGTTTTTACACCTTTTTTGCTGGCCTTTTCCCTATCAAGATGCAGCTTTTAGTCAATTACAAGCGCAATCGGTCATGAGTAAGGCAACCGTAAAGTTGCCGGTAATAAGGGAACCATAAAGTTGCCTTATGGTCATAGGGCAACCATAAAATTTGCCTTATGGCCATATAGCAACAATATCAATCATCGCACCTGGCATCTTGTTCTTTACCTCCGATCTCGGCTCCTTGCGTCCTGAATGTTAGCCACACATATACACACCATGTTAGACGGCAAAAACAAATAATATCATGCGAAGTAGACTTATCACGTTTTGGTGTATCCTCCTCCACCAGTGCGAGCAAATCCTCCTCCCCAGTGCCATTTTCTTCGTCCGGAACGAAGTCTTTGTCGCTCTCTTGGTCCGTTTCGAATCCTAGCGCTACAGACACGTAGTGTGGTCCCAGTCCAACCTTGCCGTTGCTGCGCAAGCGTCGTCCTTCGCCACCTAGTACACAAACGGATGTTATGTTGCCGCATGCCCTCTTCACTCCACTTCAGCTTACCTTCCATGGTAATACAACACTGCTCCGTGCGCTGGAGTTGTATTCGTTCCGCAAGGCCTGTATTCCACCGCGCCACGCGTCCAACCTGCCGTTGGCGCCGCGCGTTCCCCACGTTTCGCGGCTTTGGAAATGAACGGTATTGAGTAGTCGTATTTACTAAAGATTTTACGGCAAGTGCGAACTTAGGGTGATGGTGCGAACCTAAGACGTCCTGAAAGTTTTGAAAAGTATATTTCAAACGATTTTTTGAAATTTTACAAAAACAACCATATGATGCAAAAGCAACCATACATGTCGCATATCTATGGTTGCTGTAACGAGTCTCAGTTGCAGCGATGAGCAAAAAGTGGTCTGGGAAAACATGCTACGTCGACTACCACACCCTCTTCATCGAGCGCGCGCAGCAGAGTGGACAACATTAAGATACAGTTACCGACGCATCGGAAAGCATCGTCGAAGCATGCGAGCGCTGTACACGGGTATCACGGCAAAGTAGTCTTCAACAAGCCGCACATGAGCCTCCTCAGCCCCACACCAACGTTAGGGTGGCACCCAGTAGTAGAGCCTCGCAGGGGTGACGCACTATGAGACTGGATATCGAACAGCTCTGACGTGATGGGAGTGATTCAATGCGCTGCTATCGGTCTCCATGGGCTAGAAATCGCCTGATACGATTAAGATTGACCACTTTGGCGGAGCACCGGTTTAACCGTCTTCGGGCTGTTGTCGGTGCTGGTCTGGGACCTTCCGATCAAAATGGAGACAATCATTATAATTTAACAAATTTAACCAATCAACTCACAACGACCTGGTTAAAAACCATCCAAATCATTCGTTCGGTCATATCAAGTCCGATAAGATCGTGAAATACATGGTTTTGCTCATTTATTTTCCGAGTCCTCGTCGTATCACTACACTGTCTACGGTAACTAGTCTGACTGAGACTATTTTGTGTGTGAAGTTTTCTTGCTTGTTCACAGTAAATAGTATCAGTAAGACTTAATATGGTACAAGACTAATTATGAACCCATAAATAATCTTAGCAACGCAAAGGGCTTTGATCCCTCGACACACTCTGTGAATTACCGCGGCACAGACCACTGAGTCACTTGAGGAAACTATCAACTGATATATTTATATGTGTAATTAAGGACTATTTTGATTCCCGTCTACAGGTTTCTCGTCAACAGGCTTACCTTCAAAGCACGGGTAGTCGAGTTGAAAATATCATGATTTTTTCTCAGTTCGCTTCCTCGTACTGTAACATCCAGCGGACAGTTTTTTGGCGGTGGGCAATACTACTCACTGTAGGTTCCGAGAACGCTGTAGCATGAGCGATGACAGCGGAGGCGAAGGGTCACCCATAACCACTGGGGCATCCTCCTCCAACTCAGCTGCATCTGTGTTTGTGCTCAACGACGGGCTACTTTTGTTTGTGTCTGGCCTGGTCTCGCCAGCGCGATCACATTTGGGGCAGATGGTGGGCTGGGCAAAACCTTTTTCAGTGGGACAGCCGCAGAAGATATGGATATGGCGAGAACACTTCGGACAACGATAGACCGAGCCTTATAGGTGTTTGTGCTTGGTTAAGACATGTGTGAGCCTCTAACAGCAAGGGCATTTGTTCGGTCAGTAGTTCGGGCACTGTGTGCAAGAGGACCCCGCGATCTTAAGATTTCGTGGAACCACTTCGCCACATCATGGATAAGTTTGGAATACATCTAGCGTTTAGCGAGGGAAAGAAAAGTAGTGTATTAGCTCAAACGCGGCATGCGACATTATTGACAAGCCAAAATGTGGTTTTTAGATCCGTATCTTCAGCCCTGAGTGGTACTAGAATCGCTCTGAATGGTAGACACATTTTGTCTTTATCCCCTGTACTCCCGTATTCTGTATCCTACAGAATAAAAAATATGACAGGATATATTGTTCGGTTAACTTCCCAGCACTGAATTTCACCGCATATGAAGGTTTGAATTGGCCGGGATAGAGCACGAGTTACATACACAGATAATGAGGGGAAGCTACGTACAAATTATTTGTGACAGAGAATAGCCAGTATAAATGAGTGGAAGGTCGTGCCCCACCTCTCATTTCTCATTTGCAGACGCGGGGGGGAGATGAACGGGCCTGGGGAAAAGTCGATCAAGTGGCTCTGGCGTGAGCTTACGGCTGCTGGTTGGAAAGTCCGAAAGCCTAAAGGGCTTAGCGTTGACTACACATACGTAAAACCAGGGGTTACATGGCGTCAAGATGCGTCAAAGAATGGTGTCGACTACTTTGTTGGTGAGTGTTTTGCTGCGTTCTTCTAGTAAAGCTTTAGACTTGATTTTGGCGCTGTGTCACAGGTGAGCAGAAGCTCATGGCATTTGCAAGGACGTCAGGAATGCTTCAGTTGCCAATTTTACCAGCTGCAATACCCGACGCACCATCTTTCCCTGTCGTGACAACACCGGCTTCGGCACCAGCTCGGTGTGATACGTGCTCGCCAGATCCTGTGTCTGGGACCAGAACTTCTGCCCGACCACGTTCAGAACCGTCTGTTCCGGATCATACAGAATTACCTGTTCCGGATCCCACAGAATTGCTGCTTCTAGAACATACATGATACGTCGTCTCTGCACGCGGGGTGGAGGAAGAAGAGAGAAAGAGTGAAGGCGACGGTAGTGAAGTGGATCCCATCCAGCCATTCGATGAAGCGGCATTCATGACCGCGTTACGCACTGAGGTTATGTTTGGAGAGACTTCAGGTGATGATATCAACCTGTGTTCATCAGGGCCTTTAGAGGCCGTTGATTCTGATGGAGACGAAGATAACATTTTAGATAATATTGATGTGGCGGATGGTAATCAAGATTAGAGTGATGATGCAGACAGTGTTGCATCAAGTCGACATGATCGCCACGGGGTGCAGCACCTACCAAACCACGGTGAATCGTTGAGAGAAGGATGGCACGATTACGGTGACACCTTGCCCACAGTTGGTCGTGGACTACGCCCGTGGGATGGGCGGTGTGAACATCCACGATCAGCTGCGGCTCCAAAGGCACTCGCTCCAAAAAGTGCATTAATTCAAAAAATACTACAAACAACTATTTTTAGGCATTGTCGACATGTCTATCGTGAATGGGATGATAGTACACAACATATCGAAGACGCGAAAAGGTGAGAAGCCTACCACACACGCAGCGTACATGCGACATTTACATGTCGCATGTACGCTGCAAGGATCTTCTCGCACTTCGAGAAGTGAATCTAGAGACGCATCTAAACGGCGAAGATCTGGTTTCGACCCCCGTTTCGCGAGGAGATCACTCGTTAGTCAACACATCCAGCCTCTACGTATCCGAGACACGGTCAAAACGCCGGCAGTATCTCTGCAAAATGTGCTCATCTTTCAGTAGCGGCAAGTCGTTTGAAACGAGCTACTTCTGCAAAACGTGCAGCGACTTCTTTTGTAACGGGGCCAAGCTGGCCGGACCCTCCCCTTTCTCGGAAGAAAGAGATCTGACAGTCAGGGACTGATTGTTCTCCTTGGTATGTTACCCACCAGCCGTGTGTCACACACCAGGACCCCCGGATATAATATTCCGAAGGGAGCGTCCCCGATTACTCATAACGTATAGTCGTAGTCCTAGGCGACACTTCAATAGCACAAGGTACAAATCATGTATGCAAGCAAATCATTGTTTTATTAGGAGCTGAACTACAAATTACTTTCGTCGTCACTATCGCTCTCGTTTTCAATATCATCGTCCGACCCAAATTCTCCGTCCACTAAATTGCAGTTTCCGAGCTCTTCAACAATGCAGCTTTCAATCTGTGGAGCATCCTCTGTAGGCATTGCTTCAGCCACACGCGTGTCGGTTAAAATACCCACTTTGGCGAATCCGCTCACAATTGTATCGATAGATAGGTCACCCCAGCTTGTTGATATCCATTCAGTAATGTCAACTCGGTTTGGAGGTGTTAATATGAACGGTTCTTCCGTAAGTAGAGCTCGCAGTCGCTCAACTTCAATGTCTGCCTCTTTCTGGACTAGTTCTTTGCGTGCACGGTCAATTTCATGCTGAAGCTGAACTCGTTGCTGCTTTCGCCGTATTTCGCCTGCGCGATACTCTACCAGCTGACTGCGCAAGCACTCAATCCATTGAGCGCGCAGTCTAGCCTTCAACGGCTTGTTCCACGATATGTCTGCCGGTTGGCAGACATACGTGTACCGTGGTGGTACCTTTAGCAGTATTACATTAATGGAAGCAGCATAATCCTTGACTTCAGTGGTCCAATGACCACTGAAGTCATCCCAAAGTAATAAAATGTTCTCATCGCGATTTTCGCGCTCCGCGAAATGAAACTCCAAAAATTTTATGGATAAGTCGGCGTTCCACCACGCGCACTTGTTTCCGTAAATCTGACAACCGTTGCACTCTTACAGGGGTCTTATTTCTCGCTTCCACATAGTCGGGCTGAACCCATGTCGCTGTTTTTCATTGTCGTCTCGCCTAGACTTAATAGTAGACGGCGCACACTTGAATACAATGAACGGCGCTAATTTACGACCTGCCCAATCTGCCAATAGCATTGCAGTAGCACGTGCTTTATCTTTATTTGAGCACTTAACCCACACGGTTTTCACACCGCGTTTTGATATGGTCTGTTTTGGTAAATACTAAAAAAATACCGCTAAGAAAAACAAACAAGTTAGCAGCACTATAAACAACAAATGTTTAATATACACATACCCGTTTGATCTGCATTGAATACTTGGATACACTTTTTCTCCACGATCGTCTTCAATACAATGGTGCGGAACTCTTTTGCCGCCTCTTGAGCGTCTTCAGGCGTGGTTTGACCTTGCCGCGTCCGAGCTCGCAGCGAAAGTCTGTGACGCCGAAGGAATAACTTGACCCAGGTAGGAGAAGCAGCAAATTTATCTTCTAAATCATGCTCTTTAGCTAGATGCATAGCTTGTAGCTGCAACATCACCCTTGAAACCGGGGAACCGTCCTTACGGAGCGTGTTTAGCCACAACACGATATCTTCTTCAGCTGCTTTAGGCAGCACCGTCGCAGCACCAAGGTCTCGTATATTCTGATGGTGACCGCGACCAGATTCGCAGGCAGCGCGAATCGTCGATGCTTGATGCATCCACTTATTAATCGGTTTCTTTTTACTACGAAGGTCTTTTCGCTGTAACTTGCCATAGAATTCCTCGATAGTTTCATGTAGATTGTGACCGGACGCTATGTAGTTTAAGATCTCCTGCTTGTGGGAGTACGCCACGGCTGTCCGCTGATAGGACTTGCGCTTCTTGCCTTGGCCATTGATCCGAGGACGGCCCATGGTCGCGCTGGTTACGATATGGGTGATTTTAGCTGTGTCTAAGCTTAAAATAGATGCGGTCGAAAGGGTTAGTAACAGGACCATCTGCG
>BSXT01005039.1:0-11177 GCA_030267785.1 Phytophthora fragariaefolia
TGGTCGCCGCGTCATTTTTGCTAATATGACGGACGGAGGACATTTTGGCGCGCAACCGAAACGGTTGGCGCGCAGGGACATAGACTTTTTACGTCTGTAAGAAGTCACCGACTGTTTATGCATTTAATACTAGAGATGAACTTTTTACATGTGTAGCACTGGATCCGTGTTATACGGTAGATTTCCGGCACATGGCACAAAGCTCTCAGACTACTTTTTTTGTCGAGGCTACTGCACAAGTTGTCAAGCTAAACGCAGCACGGTGTTTAGCCGACCCCCCTCCTCCCTCTCCCCATCGCAATACTGTAGCTCAATGACAAGAGCGAAGGGTCTAAGCCCTGAGATGCCCGTTCGATTCGGGTCGGTGTTATCCGTCCAGGTGTGGTCTCGCTGGTGCTGTTGTGTATTAAGTTTGCTTGTTTATGATGAAGTCTGTGTTCCTGTGTTATGATTTGATTGATTGGTGTCCGGACCGGTTGCTGCGATGCGCACTAGCTGGTTTCTTCTCGTCGGTGATCTGACGATATTTAAAACGACTGCGCGCTGGGTTTGGCGATGGTAAGCTGGGTGTAAATTGCATATCATTTAACTTTCTTACACGAGGCCTACCACGGCAAAAATAACGTGGGTATTTGCAAGGGCGGGATCATCAATGCACCCAGTGGCAAGAAGGCGCTTGTATGCGATGATACTTACGTCCCGAATGCCTGCTTTGTAGAGCGGGCGCAGCGCATTCAGCACGTTTTCAGCTCCCTTTGCGTTAACGTTGTGTGACTTCAGAAACACTAACACCGCTTGATCCGCGTAGCGCCCGATTTTGAGGACTGGTCCTTTGTAGTTATTCGCCTTGGGATCAAGCGCGAAGCCTCCGTCGAGATATATTTTCATGACAGCTACGACATGGCACAACTCCGTCTTCTTTTGGCAATCAGAACAGTGCTAGACGAGCGGGACCTTCGTGTACCATTCGTACCAGGCGACAGACAGGTGAGTAACTTGCTTCGGGCTGAGCGTTGGCTTCGTTCCTTGATCTGACAAGTCTCTCGTCTGTTCTTCTTCTTCTTTAATATTTTCTTATGGTGGCTTAACTTTCAACTGCGCATCCTCCACAATTGTAATACGCGCTGCTAGGATCTTGTTTGTACCAAGAAGGTGATCCAGTTTTGGGCAGTGGTGTCGGTTTTGTCTTGATTGTGCACTTGAGCAGCTGGGGCAGCTTCGTTATCTAACGCCACGGACCACGTTAAAATGTCGGCGATCGGATCGTCCGCAACTTGTAAACACTTTTCCACGCGCGTGACTACCGGGGCCTTGGGCGATAGCTACTTGAGCTTTGGGTAGTAATGTAAAAGGAAAGCTGTGAGAACGCTAAGAACTTTAGTTGTATGTTTAGTCGTTGCTGTTTGACACACGAACAGGAGCTGAACAACAATGCGTGCAATCGACCTAGGCGCTCCTGACTTCCATGATCAAGTACCGCGACGTCAAGAACAGCAGGAACGTCGTCCGCATCCCACGCACTCAAGACGAGGGTTACCTTTCTGTCTTCACGCGCAGTGTTGGTGATGTAGTTGAATGACAAATTTGTTTTCGTCACATACCAAGCACCCCGAACGAAGGTCCAATGCGCTGCGAGGCAGTCGTCTCCGTTATCGTGCTGAGCACCTCAGCACCTAAAGGTGTGCGAGGTTTGTTCAGGTGTGGCTCCAGCCGGTTCGGCTAAGATGTACCATGTCCGGCACTTCTTGACCAGCCACCTGGACTCGTGGCGTCGGTATCAATGTGGGTGCCCTGCTGCAGGATTTGCTGGAAGCTGATCCAGCTTCTCTTGAAGTTGCTGCAGTGCCAGCCTCAACGCCTCATGTGACTGCAAAGTCATATCGTATCTTGACTCTAAATACCAGTGGAGTAGCAGGTATCGCGGCGCCACCAGGCTGCCAGGAAACTTACACCAATCGAGCGCGACACTGCATAAGCCATGGCCCGATGTCAAGCGTGTAGGAGACAGCGTACAGGCGTACGCCAACAGGATGCTGTGCCACCAATGCTACTACCAGGGCGTGCAAGGGATGTTCTCGTCGCGGATCAAGTTAAGGCCTTGCTCCTCCGCTGTCTTTACACGCAGCAACCGCAGATAGAGCATCCCCTTCACCGATACGGATACATGTTGCTTCTGTATGTAGCTTAGGTCTGAAGACCGCCCAAAGCAGTACACGCCAGTACGGTATCTTGATAGTCAGTGTTCACGCGTGCTGTGTTGTACGCATAGCGTACCAAACACCACAACTCCTCGTTAGTGCAAGGTGGCGCGTTGTTAATTAAGCCACCGATGTCTGGTTTTAAGCTGTGATTGTCTAAAGTATTTCCTTGCTTTATCAAGATCAACTCAATAGGCACGTTTACTGCGGGTACTTGTCAAACAGCCACAGCTTCACAGTTCTATGATATGATGTTGCAGTGTTGCGAGCTAGCTTTCATTTCTTACCTTCATTGGCTGCTAGGTAAAAGCCGAAGCGGTCGCCAAAACGCTTTCCGGACGTATTCAAGAGAGTGCTACCAGTATATCTTAAAGCGCGGGTCTTTGGGAAGGGCGGCTGAATCGAGAAGTGAACCGTCCCCGCAGTTCGGTACAGCTGGAAGCCACGTGGCTTCCACAGGCCGCCCTACTCTGCTTATGTACCAATATTTTTAATACAAACTCTAAGCTTATTCTCTACTTGCTCCTGATTGGTTATAATCCTGGTACATGCACCTCGTTTTTGGCGGGATAGACTATAAAAAATCTGCCAGCATAGCAACGTTTTGGAACGCTAAGCGTTATTGTATAGCACAATTAGAGACTGAAGTCTACATGTAGAGATAGTGGAAGCTGACTTCATCGGTTTCGTATTGTTAATATTAGGATATTTTTGCAGTTTTATTTGATTTCTAAATGCGACTCCTAACCAGAGAGAGAGTTGCATCGTCTTCTCCGATTTCCATTTCAACACAATCATTAAGTCACACCGAATCGGCCCGCTGAGTAATCTTGAGTGACGATCTTCTCGGAATTACAGCGTCCTACCAGGGAGCTGCGGGCTTGGCGCGAGAAAATTCCAATCCAAATGATAAGAAAAGCTTAGTCTTCTCAAATATAATATCTCATTCAAACCAATTTAGAATCAATATCACAAACCTTCAGCATTATGTCGCGACCCGAGCCTAAGGTTAACCTGTTAATCAAGTCAATGCCCTTCCTTTCAGCGCAGCAGTGGCATCGCTTCACTCGAAAACAAAACATCGTGGCAGTCGCAGCACACATTCACTGCAATCTTTCAGTAATGAAAAATTGATTCTCAAGCCGATTGGTTTGACAGTCGGCTCGACGATGGACAAATGAAATGAGTACCTGAAGATACAAGAGTAGCCATCCCACGGGGAGGTCGAAAACGCCGTTGTATTCACGAGTAATGCAGACATGCGTTCTGAGCTGCACGGCGGGCTTAGAGGCACAATGAGGTTGCAGGTTCACCGGGGTCAGGCAGCGAGGGTGGGGCGGCATCCGCGTCCTTGATTGGCAGACAGCTTCAACATGGGGACGGGATGATGTTGAACGTGTCGCGATCATTGGGTTAGTGTGCGCGCTGATGCTCACTTGTCACCGCCGCAGTTGGACCATTGCACGCCGCTCACGCCGCGCCATGTCGGACTCGTCCGGTCGACGGCCGCTGACTGCGACAGGACAGAGGGTGGATGAAGGGATTCACCGCACTTGTAATGAGGGAAAACAGGGCGAGGTCTGCATGGGCGGGCGTTATTCAAGCACAAAGGCACGCGGGGAGGCACTTGACAAACCACTTCAACGTTGGTCGGGGGGGGTCAAAGCAACAGGTTATCGCAGCACCTGCTCTGCTGCTGCGCAACAAAGCTGCCGACGAGATGGGTTGATCCAAATGGCTCGGCGCCTTGTCGTGGACGGAGTTCCACATCGCTGATCGTGATCGATTTAGCCGGAAAAATGCCTCGAAACAGTCGAAGCAGCAGTCGGATCGCCGGGGGTCAGTTGCCGTTACGAGCCCCGAAGTGCTTCACGAGCACGGCGCGTCAACAGCGCACCTCGGCCACGGTGCCGCAGGCGTCGGCAGGCGGCATCACCAAGACACAACTGAATTCAACGGCTCCTGGGCAAGAGGAACCAGGAAGGACAAGACAAGTGAGTTGGGGATGGAGAAGCTCCTCACAAAAATAGGAGCGCCATCGTACCTGCCCACACCGGCTGAGGTGCTCAACGGTGTGCGGTGGCTGCGCGAGAACCCGGCCATCGCGGCGGGTGTCGTCGTGGGGCTTACCAGCTATTCGGTGGCCAAGTACTACGAATACGGAGAGGACAGTGAAGAAGAGAATGACGTGAACGTCGAGCATCAGGACAATGCTGCTCGAGCGACTTCAGAGGAGATTGCACGGTCCGTGACTGCGCTGCACCTCGGGCTACTGAAGATCGACACGTCCAAAAGGAATCGACGGCATAGCACTTCCGACAGTTCTGCTAGTACAGCGTCGTCGCTCGAGAGCTCTGGAGGTCTCCGTTCTCGAGCCAGCTCTGTCTTTGATAAGGCTTACCACGAGGTTCGTCTCCGTTGAGGCTGCACTTGCACGACAATTCTTCCAGCACTAACAGCGGTGCATTTGTGTGAATTCAGGAGCAGCAGTTGCAGGAACACGCCACTGATCAGGTGTGGTCTTGTTTACACGAGGGTGAGTGTCCACCTGGAGAGTCCTGCAGCGACCCCGTGTGGGGCTGGTTCGTGCCTGTCGCCCATGCATCGCCGACCAACAACCCGTGAAAAGACACAACTCGAAGTCGCTTGTACGGAGCCATATTTATACGTTCGCTACGCTGAGACCACCCACCACGCATCCCAGCACGGAGATCAACCGCACACACAACTAACCTAAGGCCACGCACTGCCAATACAATGAAGCCATCTTCCCTCCACGTCGTCATCTCCTCGTTTTCGCCGTGAACAGGTTGAACTTCAACATGGCTACATCTGGAATCCTTCCCTCTGTGTACACCACACCAACTACGTCACTACCCCAATGTACCACGTTCCTGGTACCCTTCGCCCCAGCAACATGCGGCCACCAATTCATCGGCGACTCCATCGCGCACAGCCCCAGCAGCTACAGGAGTAGGTGCCGCCATGACGTACTACCGCATCGGCCAGCGGCTCAAGATGACGCGCGCGGTGGCGAGGGCAATGGCGCGCTCGTCCGCGGGCAAGCGCAACTCGGCCGCCATCGAGAAGATGGTGCAGACCAGCAAGAGCCGCTTCGGCAGCGCCGTACGTGGCTTGCGTGCTCGTCCCCAATGGGTTTGTGTCCGTGCGGATTGCAGTGCTGATTGTGGGTGATTGGGTGGTTAGGTGGGTCGGCCGCTGGGCGCCGCGCTCGCGACGTTCCTGGACTCGGGCGTCGCGTTCAACACATCGTCCGAGTTCCTGTTCTTCGACGGCGAAGACGACGACGGAACGTAAGGGCTGCTCTTTGATTGCTGCTGGGTGCTGGAGAGCTCGACGTGCCGCGTGAACCTTTTGAAGGTTTTTTTTTTCTTTCCTTGCAACGGTGCACTGCATTGCGGAGGAGACTGGAGACGGTAGCGCGGCGCGTCGAGACTCCGCGCTCTTCTGACGTGGCCTGGGAGTTTTCCGCCGAGCTGACGACTGAGCAGTTAATATCCGCTGTGCGTGCGTGCAATTAGATAACAGGCCGATCGGGTGGACGACTACAATGGACACAAGCGATCGGCCGAGCAAAATCGAAGATCAATGGACGCAGCGCGATGCTGACTGGCAGGGAGAGAGGACGAAGCGACTCCAGTGCTTCGACCTTGGACACTAGCAGCGCCGCGACGTTAAATAGAGTACGAGAGAGAGCTGCCTAACCGGGACAAACAAAGACCTTTTGGGCTGCAGTATCACATGAGCTTGGACTCGACTCAATGGCTCATCTACTCACCGTTTGACTGGCGCTTTGTATACTCGCGTTGCTAAGCCGATCACGAGGCCACAAGCCAATCTCCACCGTACGATACACCGCTGCGCACTAGTAACTGTAGCACAACCTCTCTTCTTTAGTAGCAGCCACCCGTCGAACTGTAGACGATGGCGGACGCGACCGAGCTGCGCGTGAGCCCACACTTCCCGCGCGTGCCCAAGCCCTGCGAGAAGGTGGCGACCACGTTCTTCGCGTGCTTCTACGAGCACGGCACGCAGCCCGCGGGCCAGTCCGACACCGAGGTGGGCAACGTCGCGCTCGCCAGGTGCAAGGACTCACTGCTGTCGTACAACGCCTGCGTGGACGCCGAGGTGGCCAAGAACCCCAAGGAGCTCTTCCGCGTGCCCGAGGCGTACCGCATGCGCGAGTAGCTCCCACCGTCCAGCATTAACGGCCTAAATACCTCTCAGCTAAATCGAATCGAGTTTGCCGTCCTGTAAGGTTGCAATGAGCTTTTCGGCATCGGTAGAGCCACGTAGCTTTTAACTACTGGCAGCATCGTTGTCTATTAAGTCGCAGATACAATGGAGACATGGAGACAGCGAGAGAGGGCGAGTCACACAAACCCACTTCAATTTCCGTGTTGAGAAGAGTTGGCATTTAAAGAGTCCAAGGCACAGGCGTCCCTGCCTGCCCACACCAAACGCCAAGCACCGAGTCGAGAGCTGTGGCCGCCCAGTACGAGCTCGAGCCTGCTCGTATCTTTGGGTGCGAGGTTGTCTTGAGTCCGCTTACTGCGTGTCCTTCTCCCACTCGAGGTTGGCGATCTCGTCGTCGATCTCCTCCTCCACCTCCGGGTACATGGCCGTGACCTCGTCCATGGTGGTAGCCAGCGTCGTGCGGGTCTCCTCCATGAGGCCGATGAGCTCCTTGAGCTCCTCGATGCGGGCCTTCGAGTCCGTCACCTTCTCGTTCAGCTGGGCGAACTGCACGCACCCACCAGCAGCACACACACACACAGCGACAGTCAGCACCAAAGCGAACCAGATCAACAGTGTTGCAATCCCCAGCACGTCGCCTGCCGTACCAGCTTGTCGACGGTCTCCTGCTCGTTCAGACGCAGCTCCTCGGGCAGCTCGGCCGACTTGGAGGCGGCGTCCAGCTCCTCGGGCGAGATGGTGGGGAAGGCGATGCTCTTGTAGTTGGCCTCCATGGCGTCCACCAGCTCCTTGTTCTTGATGACGGAGCGGTAGTAGTCGAAGTCGATGGCCTCGGGCTCCTTGACGTACGCGCGCGCCTCGGCCGCGATCTGGCCGTGCACGTCGCGCAGGCTGTCGAGCGCGGCGCGCGCGCGCGGGTCCGACAGCTTCTGCGAGATGGCGTTCCACTCGATGGCGCGCGTCTGCAGCGCGCGGCGCACGACTTGCTTGCGGAGCTGGAGCATCTTAGCGGCGGCGAAGGTCACTTGGCTAATGTAGAGCGGGGCGGCCTCTAGCCCCCTCACAGTTAAATTCAGGGGCGGAGAGCGAGCTACTGCGCAAACCGCATACCTGTCCATCCGCATCGCATCGTTTTGCTCCTTCCGAATTCTATCTCTGCTAGCCGAAACCTTCAGCAACGCATACCCGAATCGTCCGGCGGTTTTGTGCAATTCACGACGGATATGCAGCGCGATTCAAATGCGAATCGCGTGCGGCACATGGAGACATTCCGGCCGCACAGCGCAAGTTGTGGACTGGTAGACGAAGGCTCGAGCCCAAGTGTAGCCAAGATGAACGCGTTCCCGATGGAGACCGGATGGCAGAAGATGAAGCGCCGCTGCCGGGAGGAGCCGCTGGTGCCGCTGGGCTGCCTGGCCACGGCCGCCGTGCTGGTGGGCGGACTCGCGTCCTTCCGCCGCGCAGCCGACGCCGTCACGCAGCAGAAGTTCATGCGCCTGCGCGTGATGGCGCAAGGCGCGACGGTCGTGGCCATGTCGCTCGGTGGCTTCATCGCCATCAAGCCGGACGAGGACGAGCACAAGAGCAGCTAGGAGCCGGCAGGTTGAAGCGGCAGTCGGTGGGACGGCAGTGTCGAGCGTTGGCGACCCACAGGAGCTCGGAGCTCCGTGGCAATGACACAGCGGCGCGGGCACTTGGTCACTCGTTTTATTTGATTTTAAGCTAAGAAGAACATGAAGAAGATGAGAAAGACCAATAAGATAGCGGATACCTTGAGCGCCAGCAGTCTATTGTTCGACAGGCTGGAGAAGTATTTGAGCAGCTCCTGCTCGCCGCTGCTCACGTTCACGAGCGAGTCCTCCACGTTGTCGTCGATTCTTTACCGCAGCAATTGTAGGACACAGGCACAGATCCCATCAGTATACAGCACCTTCACACTCTTATCGCAAACAGATATCCAGGGAGCCACATACCTTCGCACGAGGTCTCCTTGCTCGTGGATCAGCGTCGACAGGCGGCCGAAGAGCTGGCCGATGTCGACGATGTGGGACTCGATCTGGGACACCGCTTCCGCCCTGGACTCGGTGTAGTTCTGCTGCTCTGCGACGATTTGCTCCTGTGTCATGGTGGTGATCAGGGGCTGGATCTCCGCGTTGCCGTCGCTCGGAGGCTCGGGCGTACTAACTCCTGGTCGCGGCAGCGTGCTCGAGAGGTTGACCTCCTGCAGGCTGCCGGTGTGGCTATTGTTGCTTCGCGGCGGCTGCGGCGCCTTGAAGGCCAGTGGCTTGCCCAGCGCACTGGACGCCGTCTTGCCGTACCTGGCACGCCTGCTCTGCTGCAGCTTCATGTTCTCCTGCCGGACCTCCAGGATGTCCTTGAAGCCCCTGGTGGTGGTCATGAGGTTGGACTTCATGAGCGACACGATGGCGTCCGAGTGCTTGGCCGCCTGCCTCGAGGGCGCCGACTGCCGCTTGCTGTTGATGTACTCCTGCAGGTTGTCCAGCTGCATGTTGATGTCCGTGATGTCCTTCTTCACCAGCGCCGCCAGCTCGTTGATGGCCTCGGTCGGGTCGTTAAACATGTTATTCTGCCGCACCACTACGCCAAAACGTCCCGCAAAAGTTAGCGCATCTCGCCGCATTGCCGCTAAAACGGAGGCTAACTCGGGCCCTACGCTGCGTGAGCTGCTGCAGCCGCCTGGAGGCCTGGTACACTTCCTTCGAGATGTCCGAGGCCGCGGCGTTGAACTGCGCGTTCTCCTGCAGCGGCGTGTGCGCCGGTTTCTGCGGAGCGGCGTCGAGCACGGGGGTAGTGGAATATCGTCAGTTGCAGGCGGCGGTCGGGGGCGATCGAGGGCTCGTTGAGAAGCGCCAGAAGAGGACAACGCACCTGCTGAGCTGCGCCGCCCGTCGCGGCCGCGTAGTGCTGGCAGAGCTGCGCGAAGTCGGCCGTGCGGTTCGCCGCCATGGCTGCGGCCTGGCTCCTCCTTCTCACGAATGTTAATGTGCATCCAGTTACTTCAGCGGAGCGATAGGTTACTTCAGAGGACGCGTGAGGTTACTTACGGGTTACGTTCAAGGTCGTGTGACGTCATCGCGACAGGAGTGATGGTCAGCAAGTTGAAGTGGGAGACGAGGATACTTTTTGGCTGCAGGTAACAGGCTCGTATAGTACATTGGGCATGTGCAGTGAACATTTGCAGTGCTGCTCATTGCTGCGTTTTGGCACTCAACAATCTTCTGCGACGCATCTTCTCCACTATTCCGCCAACACTACTATCAGTTACCATCTCCGACATTTTAAACAAAAATCAGTTTGCAGGACCCTGGGGTCCCCCAGAAAAAATCATCGGTATTGCGAATTATTTATTTTTATCACGCCGTTCGGATAAGGACTGATAGCTTGCTTCCTTTGTCGGTTTTGAGCCGAGCAGAGTATTGGTCGAAGTCGTGGAGGTGGACCTTGGTCAACCAGACCCCGACCGGCAAGGAAATGACGCAAAGGGCCAGATAGAACTGTTACTCAATCCGTGGCTGACATCGATCAGGCTGCTGACGCTGTTGTTCCTACCAATCGCAGACCCGGGCGCCCGAAAAAGAACAAAATCACAGGACAGGCAAACCAGTCCTCCATCCTGCAGTAGTTAGTCCTTCGAAGTAATGGATTTTTAAATCCACTTAATATACATTTGTTCGATACTTACTCAATACCGGTTTGTTATGAGAGACCTGGGGTCCAAGAGGGCCCCAGGGTCCCGCCATCCGTTTCATTTCTATTAGTTTGCATCTTCGACATTACCGGTACTCTAATATTAACTCACGCCCACGCAGATTTTGGGTGGTGCAGGGGCAGATATTGCTGCTCCCTGATCTCACTGCTATTTTTGGTCCAGCGAAATTTGGACCAGCAATTCGCGAAAGACCATATATAGTTTTCCTAGGTTCAAATTGTTGGTGCCATGATATGGCACCAACAATTTACTACGTAGTATGTATTATACATGTAAGTATATACTAACATAGACAGCTGCTATTTATGCGTGTGGGTCCCGACTTCCATCACCTGATGGGCGACGAAAGCGCATTGTTACATTTGTGGAGTTCGCTGAAAGTTTCTGGTAACCCAATGAATCATCCTGACGAACGGAGAGAGCTGGTGCGTGTTGCCGGAGAGGTACGGCCGCCGGCAGGTTCAGTTGCCCCACAATCGTCGGTATGCGCGCGTTTGGAACACAAATGGGAAATGATTCAAGTCGGCCGTCAGGGATCTTACTCTATCGAGCGCCTCGAAAGCTTAGACCGCTATTGCAAGATCACTTCGCGTACTCGAGTGGCCATGGTATGTGCTCTAACCCCAGCGCGTGCACTGTTGATAGCAGTTCTAGTGGAGTGCATGCCACTATCGCCGCCGACGGATGGGTGGGAGAAAAACTGGGTCTTTTGGGTTCGTGTGGTCTTGCTGATAACAGCTATGCTTTTTGCCGTGTCCTCGTCACTAACTAACTTCGTCCCAGAATTGACTTATACCTTGCCAAAGCGACTACTAGTGTCAGTCGCAGGAGCAAGTGCATTTATGGGGATGTGCCTTGTTACCTCAAATCACATTGGTTTTCCGGTTCCTTTCGTGTGGTATGTTGCAGATCTGTTAGCAGGGGGTTATCTTGTTATAGTGATTCTGTTAGTCTTCAGCGGAAACCCATTCTCGAAGCAATCGCCTGGGTATTGCAATGTGAGGCGATACTATCGCTATTTTTCAGGCTGC
>BSXT01005040.1:0-15811 GCA_030267785.1 Phytophthora fragariaefolia
CGTCAAGGCGCGCGCGAGCGATGTGAGTGACGCCAAGGCTGACACCACCGGTGCCGACAAGCCCCCGCGGTCCGAGGATGATAAGCTTGTGTCGTCAATGATCAAGGCGTGTCTCGAGGACGAGAAGAAGTACGAAATGCGCAACGATAAGCTGAACCTGTCGGGGTTGCTCAACGTCCTGGACGGCGTTATCGACTGCCCGGGTCGCATCGTGATCATGACGACGAACCACCCGGAGAAGCTCGACCCAGCGCTCGTGCGTCCCGGCCGCGTGAACAAGAAGCTGCTGCTGGGCTACATGGGTCCCAAGCAGGTGCAGCAGATGATCGAGTACTACTGCGCCGCCAAGCTGGACGAGTCTCAGGTGTATCGGCTGGGCGACACGTTCGAGCTCTCCTCGCAAGCATTCACGCCGGCCGAGATCGAAGAGCTCTGCGCCGAGCACGACGACGTGGAAGCGGTACTGGGCGGATTCGAGCGGCTGGCTGCGAGGCGCTAAAGGCGACAGGTTTACTATGTAACATCTTAGACTGCATATTTTCTCTCATTACCCCCATTTTAATCATTCATGTTCGAGAGGCTTTCTCATTCTCTTTATCTCAGGCGCAAAGCTTGAAAGTTGGTCCCACGACCTTGGTCTCCCACTGAACGGCAAGCATCAAAATTTCCAGCATCCACACGTGGGTCCCGACCGCTTCTGTGCTGTACACGATACCGCCGTAGCTGAACGTGACTGCATTCTCGTTGTTGGATTCATCTTCAAAAAGCGTCCTACCAAAAGCATGACAGCACACGTGAGCACAACCTGTAGCAAGCCTCTCCTGAATAAGTGACGAACCATGTGAACATGTCAAGCCATTTGTCTTCCACGTCCTCATCCCAAGCACGATCGAGTGTATAGTCATAGTTTAGCCTCCGTAGCCTGTTGCGATTGACAGAGCGGAACAGAACCATGTAGCCGCCGCTATCCAAGTGGAAGCGAGACACCAGGAATAAGGATTGAACCGCTTTCTTGGTGCGAGAACTCCGAAGCACACGGTACATGATCACGTTGTGGTCGTCGACGACCTGAACCAACTTGAGTGACACACGCATCGACGACGAATACAGACCTGCCAGGTCTTGTGGCGACGACACCACTCTCCAAGCACGAGCCGACATTTGTGCTGGCGTTGTTCCCACAAAACGTTTTTTGAGCGTGAACTTGACATGGTCCAGTGCCTCACGTCGCTGTTCGGTCCACCCGAACAACTCATGGCCGGAACTCAGATAGTTATTGCTCTCCAGGAACGCCCGAATCTCTTGGTATGCCTCGATGGCGACTTGGTGGCACTCTTGAACCGTCATCGGCTCGAAGTGCATGCTATTCAACTGGCGAGCAAGGTATCAGATCAGGCACGAGTGAGTTCCCGCATCCGGTCGATCCCACGGCCGCAGAATTCCTGCAGGAAGGGCCACCCTGGTCGCCAAAAGCATGCATAAATGTACCTACCGATGTCTGGGGCAGCCTGAGCAGGGGCATTCCGTCCGAGGCCAGCACGTTCTCCGCCCGGAGGTGGAGTTTGGTGTGCCTCGCCGCCATGAGCGCCAGCTCCTGGTTCTCTTGACGCAGTCGCTCCTTCTTGATGGACAGCTGCATGTACTGCTCCACGAGGTTGCTCGAGGTCTTGGGGTCTTCGTCACAGCCCAGAGCCTCTGCGACCTCGCGCCACTGCAGCTGCTGCTGCCGGAGCTGGAGCGTGCGCGAATACTCGTGCTCCAGCCCCTGCATCTCCTGGCGCAGCGCCTTGATCACGCTCTGGCAGAGGAACAAGCGCCGAGTTAGCTAGCAGATACCTTTGAGGGCCCCCAGCCTCGGTACCGCACCTGCTTCCGGTGGTAGCTGTTCTTGACATGCTCTCGCTGGCGCGCTCGCTTGACCTCCTCCGCCTGCACGGCTTGGCGCATCAGGGCGTAGTTCAGCTCGGACATCGCGCTGGAAGAACTGGACGTGCGCTCCACGGACACTAATGGCGACTGACACTGATTGCGGAGACGCTCAAACGTGGGATGAGCTGAGCTGCGTCAAGTGCAGGGATCGCTGTAACGTTTTGGCCAAAGGAATAAGCGCCGAAGGACAGGGCTGGACACAAGCTGCTGGTTCGGATTGCTGACCCAGTGGTCTATTGGTGACGCTACCTACTGATCGCGGTCTCGCGCGGGTGCGTCCCTCTCTAGCTTCTCCAACGCGCGGCCCAGAATCTCTTGCACCTCCGGGTCCTTGCTAACGGCCTTTTCCCACGCGCCGTTCGCGTTCATCCTCTCCGCGCAAGCCACGACTGCGGATGGCTCGCCGACCTCTTCCAGTACGCAGAGCGACACGACGTAGGCCGCGCTGTTCAGCACGAAACCCCGAGAGTCGGCCTCTGCCAGCAACGCGACCACATCCGCTTGCAGGCCACTGGTTCGCGCGCGAACAATCGCGCGCTCTATCGTCCAGGCGTCCCACGTTATGATCTTGCGGTACCGCACCAAGAACGCGAAGTACGAAAGCTGCACCCCATCCACGACAAACGCAGTGCCAGGCGCGACCTCGTCATTGACCTGCTGAAACTGCTGGATTTGCTTCGAGATCACCTCAAACACACGCTTCACCACACGCCGACTCATGGGCAGGTGCCCTTGTCCCTGCCAGCGGTCCAGACACACCATCATCGTTGGCAGGTCGTCGTTAGATTGACAAATATTCACAATCAGCGAGTTCAAATGTGTTCGGTGTCCCGGGTGCTGCCTGTCAAAGCACCGCTCCACCTCTAAACGATCAAACACGCTAGCGTCGCTAGATTCATCGCCTCCACGCTTTCCACCTGCGAGGAGGGGATAAAGGAGCTGGGAATAAACCTCGGGGCGCAACTTGACATCCTTACTCCAGAGAGCTGCTCGCATGAGATCAAGCGCTAACTCCAAATCTCCAGCGAACAGACTCTGGAGAATCCCTTGGGTGAACGAGTGCACTGTGCGCGGAATAGCATCCGAAAACCGTTCGAATAGCTCCATTATCGTCGGGCACTCTGCAAGTTTCTTGTCAGCATTGCTGGTACTGTGACTCCGGCTGCCACGCTGACCTTCCAGTGCAGATCGCCGAATATCAGCCCGGTACTGCGCGATACTTTTAAAAAGCTCACGTACTGCCCGGTTGCTCATTTTGTTGTTGTACAACTGCATTTCGTGGAGGAGCTCCATCATGTGCTTAAAATTGCCATCCCACACGGCGTGAAGTAGGAGATAATTGACGATGCTGCTATCCGTGTTTTGTGTAGTGTATATGAGCTCGTTCTCTTTGGCATTCATGTACAAATCGGCAACCTTCAAACGACTGTCTTCATCAGGAGCACTTTCAACAGCATGAGCAAACGAGCCTGCGTCAATTGGTACATGGTGCTTGGCTCCATGCTCAAGCAATAGCTTTGCTGCACCATGCTGACCTGCAGCCGCGGCAGCACTCACCGCAATGGAAAGTCGTTTCGGGTCCAGTACAAGTGCATTCGGGAATCTCTCCATGTAGTCGATAATAAATTCTCCCTTCGCTTCGGCAGTGTATCCACCGACTTCAGTGTTGCGCTCCGAAACGTCTTCACCCTCTACTACGCTCTCCAAGAAAATCTCTGGGCGGTGGAAAATAAGTCTGAAAAGCGTGTGTGTCGCCGAATAGCTTGTGCGCCGCTTAAGACGGTCGATAGAGGTGAGCAGCGTCTCCACGCGCTGCCGCAGCCCCTGGTCCTGCTCGTCCATCACTTTAGTTGTGCACTCAATCCGCAGCAAGAAGTTGAAGGCATCCGCCTCGTGGATGCCCAGCAAGTTACGCTTGCCGACGACTTCACTTTGGTAAAACGCCGCCATCTCGTGTTCACGCTGCGTGTCCAGCATCGCCCAGAGCACGAAGCGGTGCATCTGCATCCTGGCCTGCGTGAGTCTCGGCCACGTGGTGGCAGCTCTGGGCTTCAGCCGCACTTCTCCCTGCTTCTCGTCTTCCAGGAACTCCTTGTAGCCGTCCCACACGCGCTCGTAGCGCCCCTCCCGCGACGCCTTGTAGAGCAGCGACAGATACATGAGCTCCTTGAGCTTCAGTCCGCGAGCGCGCAAGGCGTTGAATGCCTGCAGCGCCTCATGGTACGACGCCGCCACGTCCGTAACACGCCTGGAGAGCACACCATTGGACTCGGAGCTCTCCCGCGGCTGCTCGCTCGCGGCCGCCTCCAGGGCTGCAGTCTGCAGTGCAGAGGGCGGATACTTCCCCGTCCGCTCCGTCTCGACCCGCTCTGCGTGCAGGAGCCGCACGGACGCGGGGAAATTTGGCGTTGAGCGGGTAGAAGGTCCATCTGCAGTCACAAGCAGCGGCGCCGTGACGCGGGGCGCGGCCCGGGGCGCCCGCAGCAGCCGCATGCGCGCGCCGACTTGGCGCAGCGGACGCATCGGCGCAGTGAGTTGTTTGTGGCCAACATGGAGGGCGGCACATCGAGGGGGTACACTGTACCACTCTCGGACGTGTCCATGCACTCGTACTTAGGCGAGGGCAAGTTGAAGTGGGCGGGCGCTGACGTCCTTTCCAGTTGCAGATTGCGCACTCGAGCGCCATGGAGCAGAACGCGCGCAGCGGCACCCGACGCCCTCGGCCCGCGCCTTCGCCCCCGCCGCGCGTGTTCCCGCCGCTGCCGCCGCTTTCGCCGCCGGGCGCTGACGAGTCGCAGCTGAGCAAGACGCCGCCGCCTGCTGGGGCGTGGAGCGAGCGGCTTGGAGGGAAGAGCGCGGACGTAGTGAGAGCGGACGCAGCCGCGTACAACGTGGAGAAAGAGCCGCCGCCTGCTGTTGCTACGGTGGTCTCGAGATGCTACCAGCAACTTGGCCCACGTCACTTCGCCCTCAAGGAGTCCCCGAGGGAGGAGAAGGAGGAGAATTCAGGGGACGAGAGTGTATGGCGCCCAGCTCCGAACGGGGACAATGCTGCCCAGGCAGGTGAAGGTGGACCTTTCCCAGCGCTGGCACGGAAGAGCGCACCACCGCCTATAGTCGGGCAGAGTGTTACACACTTCGGCCGCACCATTTGGAGCGTTACACCGGAGGAGCTGTCTGCGCTAGAAGAAGAGATGATTGCTACGAAAATGCAATCCATTGACGCTGCTAGGAAGCTTTCGTATGCTGAAGCCAGCAGACGGAATTTGCCGCTGTTTGCTGATAACCAAGCTGCGCAGAAGAAGGAAGCAGTGGACGTGGAGCAACCGAGGCGGACGTTCAAGAGATACTACGGCCTGCCAATTTTTACATCGGCTGGACACCACGACTAGCGAGTTGCCCTTCGCCTATCTTTGCTGTGTTTCCACACTAACCCAGTTCTGTGCTGTTACTTCTTAGCGGCCTTGAGGCATTTGAAGAGAAGGAAGTATCTCCTATGACTGATTTTCCAGCGTTATTGGAGGGCAAGCTCTCAGATGCGCAGGATTGCAACCGGACATTCGGCCTATCCGCCGACACACCTATGTTTTATCCCCGCCAGACCACTGACACGAGCGAGCTCATACAAATGGTTAAAACTGTAGCCTGCCTGATACAGAGCCTGATATCGAGTCAACCTTGCCAACCCTGCTAACCTTCGTGAGACTTTCTGATGTATTGTTTAGCTAAAGGTTTCATTATCGTCCAAGAAGATCGCCCCCCACATGGATTGGTGGCCGGTAATCTGGTTGCAGTGCTCTGTTCCAAACCCATTGGTAATAGTTATTGAGAATGAACGTGATTTTTGTGTGCAGGGAGACTGGAAATGCACCAACTGCGGTAAGCTCTCTCAATTAGAGTTACTGTGCTGTTCATTCTTTTACTTACATTGCGGGTGATTCAGGCAACCACGTACTTGCTTCTTGAGCGTATTTATCCTGTATTAAAGCAGCGCTAACCTAGTAAATTCTCTGAGTTTCAGAATTTCTCGTACAGGTTTGGCACGATTCAACTAAGAACTTCACAGAAAGCCCGTTGAATACTAACTTTTCGGCAGGGATGCATGCAAGCGCTGCCGAGCTGGTCGGCAAGAAGATGCCTGTTTTGTCTTCGCACCACCTTCAAACGATCCTTCGACTTAGTTTGAAGTCGGCGAGCCAATCCATCGGTGCTTTGCTTTCTTCAGTAGTCACCGTAGATGGGTTTGATCTAACCGTCGTGTTCGCCAGCAATTTTTGACTTAGTGCTCGAACACCGCAAACTGCAATATCTGTCGGCTGACTTTCACAGTCTTTCACTACGCCTTGCGAATACAAAATATCGTTTTTAAACCAGAAGCTTTAATGTCGTGAATATCGACGACTAGTGTATGCTAGTTCAGGTTTCTTCGTCGTCATTTCCGAGCGGTGGAACGTGCTGCTTGACTAGTTGCTCAAGCTGCGGAGCATTTGCACCATCCACATCAGCAATGTTCTTGCGATCCTGCAAAGGCAAAAGTCAGTTTTCTTGATACTTGCTAGATACCCACTGGACATATCCATGAACGAACCTTGAAAAACACGAATCGAGGCTTGCAGCTCCCCGTATCCTCAATGTCATCGATATTGAGACCAACATTAAGCTGCAACGAACCAGTAAGTGAGTGGCAAGCTAGCAAAGCGATAGAGGATATATCCTACTGTGGTGAACATGAGGCGGCGCTCCGCGTGGTCGATGTCTGTGGCTAAGCGCTTGTATGTTGGCTCCAGGATCTTGCATGGGCCGCACCAGTCCTTGTGCACATCAACAACTGCCAGTATGGCTTCAGTAGCTAGACACACACACCAGTTCAACACTGTGAAAGTAATACCGATGAGCTTCTTGTCGCTGCTCTCTAGCACTTGCGCCCAGTGCTCTGCGTCTCTCACCTTCGTCACGAGTTCCATTGCGCCTTGTCGCCTAAAACCTCTTCACACAGATCCTTCCTGGGCGTCTGTTGACCTGTACCCTAAGTTGAGTGTAACGGAATGGTAGAGAGTGGATGCGCGGAAATGGTGTTGCTAAATTGTTAAATATGTTCGTGCATGTGCATGTGTTGGTGGTAATCTACACTCGCTTTCGAGTCGTTCGATCTAATAAGTAATGGATGCAACAGGACGTGGCGAGTTTGCCTACACCCCTCCTTCGATCGGAGGTGGCGCTGCGCCGGATCTTGGGTGACTCTTGATAGAGAAATGCCGCGCTGCCTAGTCGCCACTTGGACTAACGCGCACATACGCACACAGATAGAGTTGGCTGCGAGTTGCAGAGTAGGCTGAGCTGAGCTCAGAGTGGAGTAACTGGTAGCTGTGGGTGCCGATTTACATGGAGTCGCTGGTCGAGACGTCGAGGCAGCCGTAGAAGCTCTTGAGCAGCTTGGCGATCTTGCAGCCCTGCTTATCGCAGCGGTTCATGACCACAGGCGGACACTTGAGCAGCGCCTCCTCGAGCTCCAGCAAGAAGGCGTTGAGAAACAGCACGCGCTCGCGCACGACGCTCTTGGAGTTCTTGCCGAGGAAGCGGCCTTGCATGACCGGGAACTCGGTGTCCACGAACACGCGCTCGAGGCAGGAGGCGAGCAGGCAGCCCTTGTCGCCGCCGCAGCACGTGGTGTGCTCCTGGAAGTGGCGGCGCGCGAGCTGCTGCAGCTGCAGAAAGGCCGAGAAGCGGCGGTACACGAGGTCCTCGCCGCCGAAGCGATCGGTCTGCACGCGGATGGCGTAGTCCGTGTGGCCCGCCACCTTGCGGGTGGCCACGACGGAGCAGCGCACGTCGCTCAGGGCGACGGCGGCGTTGGTGGGCGAAGCTGGCGGCAGCATCGTGGAAGTGGGAGGAAGTGAAGAAGTAAAGCGTGCGCGAGTGACAGCGAGTTCCGAAATGGTCAACCGCTGACCGGCCGACCGATCGTCTGGCGATTTAACCCTGGCATTTGGCTGGCCACGCGACAAGGATGGCGACTTGCTCGACCAGAGACCGAGATCCGGTCGCTCCACGTGCGTCACTGACCCGTCGCTGGCGCGCACGCCAGTACCGGACGGAGCTTAACGCTGGAGACTCGAAACTCGGCGAGCGCCAGGTGACGCCGCCCGGCTGGAGACTAAAGTCGCAGGATGGCGCCGATTATGCGGCGGCGCGGGCTCGGCGCCCTGCATCCTAGTGAATACACGCCGCATGCTGCGAGCATCCTGCGGCGCGAGGAGAAGCGCCACTGACCGCGTGCTGTCCTTGTGGACTCCACGGTGGAGCGACTACCGCGACGGGGAGGGGTCCGGGTTCTATTTTTGGCAGGATTCTACTTTTTGTGAGGGTTCTGTGCTGTGCTGTACTTTTGGTCGAAACCGGGAGTCCGGATCGGGTCCAGTCTCGGAACTCGCTCGCGTGCCGGGCGGCGTCGTACCACGTTCCGCAGCGCTACATAACGGTACCGAGCGGTTTCTAGCCATCGGACATGCCGTTGGTGCTTCAACAATCGCCTGCGGTTGGTGGCCACAGACTCGGAGACCAAGCGTTCTCGGGTTCCAGCCCCGACTTGTGCAAGGCGCGCGTTCCCGTACTCCCGAGTTGAACGGCGCGGTCTCTTCTAGTCATCTCGTTAAGCGTTTTGTTCCAGAGCGGCGCTCTGTGCGCTCTGAGAGCGCACGGAGGCTTTGCCTGTGCCGACTTTCGTCCCGGTGCGCTTCCTCCAGGATTCGATCGACACCTGTCTGCCGGCTACGACAGCGCGAGGATGGCTTCGCAGAGATCGACCCAAGGCAATTGGGCGACGCCCCTGCTCAGCGGGGGCTGGGGCTGTTTGAGGGCGCTCTGTTCCTAACGCGTGGGGCTGTGGCTCGGAGCCCAAACGAATTCGTTACAGCCGACCTCAGCGTCGACAGCACCTACGACGCTTTTGCCAACCCACCGCCGATTTCGCTGTTGGTCAACAGGAAATATATATTTGTACAAGAGGAATTTCCATAAATCAGTGATTTTCTCTGAGATTCACAAGAAAGAGTGTGAAAAGGTAGCAATGTTCACTGATATATCTGAATTAAAAGTAATATTTCTGCAATGGTACTATAGTAGTAGTAATACTTGAAAATATAATATTACTATTTCATGACACTGTATCACTTACGATTTTTCTATCTTCTCCATCTTATGAATTCATTAATCATACTCCGATGATAAGGTCAACAGGGCCGCGTTCATATTCATTATCAATAGCACCTCATTTGTAGAAAAAATATAGTATTAATATTGATAATAATAGTTTTATACAAACACAGTTACTAATACTACAAATGTCATGAAGCTAGCGTAGGTCGACGATAGTTGTCCAGTCACCGCGTACTAGTTTGTAGACTACTATTGGTGTAGACCTTGCTGGTCAGGCAGCTGGCAAGCCGTTTTCTCTCTTTTTGAAGAGCTACCGGCTTTGGCCCGCAGTCATCTTGCGTAATAGATTTGATGGCGTGCTTAATTTCGCGTGACATTGCCAACACGTTGTCGTCTTGCGACTTTTAGGACGACTGGGGTGTTTTTTGCGTGGGTTTCAAAGTTCTGGGGTGCCGGAGAGTAAGTGAGTGGCTTGATAGAATGGCAGCCACTGCCAGGCCGAGAGCACACCCTACCAGTAGCTCCTGGTTTTAAATTGCGCCGATTAGTACTAATAAACATTACTATAACTGAGTCAGTACTTTGCTGTGCTACAAATTGATTAAAGAAATCTCAGTGAAAATCACTGATTTATGGAAATTCTTCACTGTACAACAGTCCTGCGCACGAAGCGTTGTTCAAACCTTACGCGTGAAGAGCATCTATTAATACATTATGGAGTAATAGGGATTTTACTCTTACAGCGCTTTGGAGATCACAGAAGTCGATAGAATGCAGTGTAGCACTTCCGAGAGATTAGGCTAATGGTGTGAAGCTCGCTATTCTCTGCAAGAACTAGATTTGAAATAGTTAAAGCTGCAGCTGCTTCAGATACTTCTACAACAGACAGAAAAGAAGGATAACCCCGGATTTATGCGATTGCGATATCTGGTGAAGACCTACTTCAAAGTACATTTGAAGCAGCCGATCTCGCGCCTCGCCCGGCGAGACTGGCGATCAATCACATGGTGCCATCAGATCTGCATACAGTAGAACCGATTAAAGCCCCCCGATGATTCATCGACGATAAATCAAGTGGCTTGAACGAGAGACAAGCGCAACCAGAGCGGTGACTCACGAGCACGTTGGCCGTAGCAGTCACCGGGTGACTGCTCCGGCCAACGTGCTTCAACAACGAAGTTCGTTGTTTGCAAGCTGCCACCTTGAGGGGTAATGTATGAATAGCTAACTACAGACATCGTCATCGAAGCTGAGCCTATCGGGTGCAATCATGGACGCGAGCGATGGCGTGCTGGCTAAGCGAACGAACGAGTCCCACCACACCGCGAGGCAGTCGACAAAGCGCGAGCGGTGCCGGCCAGCAGATCCCCACTTCAATGCGCACGGTGTATGTACGCCTGTGACAGCCAGTGGCTGTCAGCCACCGAGACTCGGTCCGAGACCGACTCGGACTCCGAAATGTGATAAACCTCGAAATGGTTGATAAGTGGTAAGTATCATTTCGTTTGCGTTATCTCTCATGCAAACGCTTAGACCTTTCGCGGCGGTCTCAAGAAACGTTGCTAGTTATCGTGTGGAACACGGCAGACGCGCTGTCCGCGGCGCAGCAGGTCTAGTTTGTTATCATGATGCCGGCACTGTGGGGAGAATCTATGATACAGCTACGACTCGTAGCTGTCCCAATCTGAAAGTGCTATCATATTGGTCCGCCTTGAGTTTTGTCGGGACTAATTTCCCAGAGGCTGAACTGCTACTGCGGTCAATAAGAACGACGCTAATGGCGAACCCATTACCAGAACAAGGCCACGCTCTATGAGTACGGAATGAGCTTCGAAATTATATATTAACAAAGCCATACATCGATCGGGGTCTTTTTTTAGAGTTTTGAGATATTTTGTTTCATCTACTCCAGCAGTTGGGGTAAAGTAATGTAAATATTATTTGGCGAGTGAGCTGGCTTAGTGTTTCCACTCGAGTTGCTGCTGCATAAAAAGAAGATTACCGGGGCTTTCCTGGTTACATAATAAAGATAATAAGATTGTCAACAGTGAGGTCCTGGCATCAACCTCACCAATAAAGCTTCGTGTGTCGTTTAGCACCAAGGCTCTCTTAATGCGCTTACACCATCAATAGTGCTTTATCTGAAAGAAAGGGATTCTAGTAATCACCCTGGGTGATTAACTAAAACTACATTCATGGGTGGATCACACAGGTATATATTTTCAGGCATAAATAGTGGGCAATTGTCGACCGAGCGCGACAGAGATAACAGCTACGTGGGTGGCGTGCTTTGTGCAGAGCATTTACGCTCACATATTTTGTTAACAAACTTACTGGAGATTCTTAAAGTCTATAGGGTGAAGTTGGAACATGATAGGATTGACCCGATTGGGAAAAATACACTGGGTTTTGATTGTTTGTCAGAGAGGGGGAGTTTTGAGCCGCTCGTTATTTGGAAATGTTTCATTTATGTGATCTGAGCGACTTTTGACCCTCCCGAGATACTCTGAAATTTATTTCAGAGAATATGTAGAGATCATCGCTCTGTGGTCCGCTTTCTCGACTTTATCTCACTTTACTCCTACCCGTGCTTAGTGGTCCGAGCCTCCAGAATTGGGGTTGCAAGCAGAAAAAATCAGATCCCTAATTAATTCGCAAATAAAATTTCGATGAACCGTAGCCTCTTTTTCTATGCAGTCGAGGGGGGTATAGCCCTCCCCATACGTAAGCAAAATACCAACCACGCACACCTTCTTCGAGCTGCGTCTCCTGGGTCTCCAATTGTTTCATGTGGACCACTACTGGAATTCCAAATGTGATGTATCTTGAGAAAGCAAAAACACCTTGGTAAGTACATGTATTCTGACCAATCCAACACCTGCAACGTCTGTCCGTCGCAACTGCGCTACGTGTGACAGACACACTCTCTTGGTTTTTAAAATACCCAGCACCGTAGTAGGACAGCGTACTTATGATTTAACCTTAGTTAGTTGTCCGCGAATCGAACCCCACTTCGATGATTGGGCTGGGTGGATTGATGACAGTCTGGTGCTATCGCTAGAACTAACCAGGTTTCTAGCTGACGGACCAGTGCCAAAGTTCATGTCCCTCACTTTGGTCTTGGACATCGTTCGACTCGCGCTCGAGGTTCCGCCGGAAAGTCTCGCATGAATTGTAGACGAAAGACAGAGCGCAATCGTGCAGCGCATCCAAAGTCCTTGAACGAAGTGCCAATCAAGACCTGTGGCCGCGCTGAGAATGGCGAATGGAATGGCGTGGGTTGCAAGTAACAGATAGAAAAATATCTCGAGCTTCTGATTCTGCCATACTTTAGCGAAACCACGGGCCATGGCTAAAAAGTAGAAGCGAAACCCCACCACAAAAACCAGCGATATATACTCGATGATGATATCTAACAGTTCGATAGCGTTGATATTCAAAGCAGGTACAGCAATATCAATAGCGTTCATCAAGAGCACGACAAAGTTCACCACCACGAGCAATAGCGTGATGCGCGAGAGCCTTGCTATTGAGGGGATCTTGAATTTCTTGTTAACATCGCCATGACAGTAATTTGCAGTAAAAAGCTCAGCACTGAGCAGACGTCGGAGATATCAAAGAGATCGCTCACAAGCTCGTGGTTGGGATGTGCTCCAGGCACAAGGCTAGCAAAGCTGACGAACGAAACCATCAGCAGCAATCGGACGCTGAGCTCCAGACGCCTCTTGTAGAACACAAAAAGCAGGTACTGGAAAAGCCCAAAGTTGACAAGTAGCGCGCACGGGACGCAGAAGACATGGCTCATGAGCTGAATGTTTTCCTGAGCGGCTGTCATGACTTGACAGCCAAGTTCGTTTGAAAATAAAAGAATGGAAGCATGGTGCGTCCTCACGACCAGTATTTTAAGCATGAGTTAATATAGCTTTTACCAGACTTTGGGGCTGAGAATTCAAGATTCACGATTTTGGAAGTAGACTATATTTAGATTTAATGATCATCGTGCTGGAACGATGGATTCGGGAAGGCCGGTGTAATACGTGTCGGTAGTGGCGTTCTCGCTAGGTTTGTAGTGGACGGTCCAGCCAGAAGAAGATCCGTCCCTTTGCTCTGAAAGACGCTACTCTTGGTGGAAGCTCGACTGGAAAGCCTAGCACGAATCGTGGATGAAAGGCAAAGCGTGATTGTGATTCGCATCCACAGTCCCTGTACATGGCGCCAGTCCAGCCCGGTGACTTGACCAAGAACATGAAATGGGAACGCATGGGTCGTAAAAAGTAAATAAAAAAGCATCTCAAGTTTTTGGGAACGCCACACCTTGACCAGGCCGCGAGCTGCGGCCAAAAAGTAGAACCGGAACCCCACCACAAAAACGAGCGAAATGTATTGGATTGTGACATCCACGAGCTCTGCTGTCCCTAGGCCAAGCTCTGGCGTGGCGATATCAACCATATTGATCAAAAGTACTACGCAGCTCAATACCACGAGAACTTGGGCCACGCTTGAAAGTCTCGAGATTGTCATGATCTTGAACTTCTTGTTGACGTCATTGGTGAGAATGATAATTTGCAAAAGGAAAGTTAGCACGGAGCAAACGTCGGAGATGTCGTTCAGGTTTCGAGCGAGCTGAAGGTTTGGGTGTGCACCTGGCACAAGGGAGGAAAAGCTCATGAAGGCGACGATCAGCAGTATGCGCATGGTCGGTTCTTGGCGGCGTTGGTAAAAATGAAGATCATGTACTGAAATAACCCAAAGTTGAGCAGTAACTCACATGGCAAACAAATGTTTGATTCACGAGGTAAATTCCAGCCTGGGTGACCACCATCGTTCACCAACTCTATTGTTTAGTAGTGCAGGGGTGCCGATGATCGCTGTCGGCTGTGCTCAATACTTTATTTAGATTTGGGCAACTTAACGCTCAGACAGCAAAGCTGTCGGGATGAAAATGATAAACAGCTCGTGGCTCAGCACAACACACTCACAGCGTATTGGTCGTTAGCTTTCACTTGATCCTAAAATAAACTTCAATTCACTTGAGTTATATTTAACTACATTCGACCGATACGCTATGGGTGTGTTGTGCTGAACCACGAGCTGTATATCATTTTCATCGCGACCGCTTCGCTGTATGAGCGTTTTAAGTTGCCCAAATCTAAATGAAGTATTGTTGAGCACAGCCGAGCACCACTGAACAAAGTGAACGATGGTGTTCACCCAGGCTGGAATTTGAATCAAACATTTTGTTTGCCATGTGAGTTACTGCTCAATGTTGGGATTAAGTTTATTTTAGGATCAAGTGAAACCACAAGGTTAATTAAGGAATTGAATTTTAAAAGCGGCACCCAGAATGCTGCCTGTACCACTTACGATAGCTGAGTGAGACTCGTCCAAATTGCTTTTATCGAGCTTAAATCCCACGTAACTGCCGGCGAGCAGAAACCCAGAGCGATGGTGGACTGGGGTGTATTGATGACAGTTTTGTATCCACATCTAAGTTCTTGTTTGATGGTCCAGCCCTACTTTCCATCTTTGCTTTGCTGTGGGACGTTGCCTGACTTCCTTTGGAGCTTGTAGAAAGTCTCGCGCGAATCGTGGATGAAAGGCAGAGAACAATGGTACAACGCATCCATAACCCTTGTACGTGATGCAAGTCTAATCCTGTGGCGCGACTGATGATAACGAATGGCACTGCGTGGGTCGCAAGTAAAAGGTAGAAGAACACTTCAACCTTCTGTAAGCGCCACACCTTCTTAGGACCTCGGGCCATAGCCAAAAAGTAAAATCGGAAGCATACCACGAACGCCAGCGAGATGTATTCGCTAACAATGTCTATTAGCTCCACAATTTCCCAATGAAATGAGGGCACTGCAATGTCAGTGAAATTGATAAGAAGCACTATAAAATTTAGCTGTAGTAGCAGATGTGCGACGCGAGAAAGCCTCACCACTTTCGCGATTTTGAACTTTTTGTTGATGTCATTCGTGAGAAATAATAATCTGCTGGAGGAAGCTCAGTACGGAGCGTACATCGGACATATCGTTCAGATCACGCACAAGCTCTTGGTTGGGGTGAGCGGTAGGTACCAAGCATGTAAAGCCTAGGAACGCGATACCCAGAAGAATCCGTACGCTTGACTCATTGTGCCGCTTGTGGAAAACTATGAACAGAAACTGGAACAGCCCGAAGTTTATCAGCAGCGCACACGGTAGGCAAATCACCTTGCTCACAAGATCGATGTCCTCCTGGGTGATAGTCATAGCGAGTTACGAATTACTTTTTGGAAGTGAAGAATCCCGAGAAGCGAAAGCGAAGGGAGTGCCTATAAAAAGACTTTCGCCATCTCCTAGAAACTGGCAATAGTCTATTAATAGAGCCTTTCAGACACACTAGAGCCTTTCAGACACACTGCTAACTCTAAAAATACCTAACGAAAAATGACGTAGTGTGCTAGTGTATTTTGACTACGACTTTTCGTTATCGACCCTGGTTCAGACATCACTGCAAAGCAAAACTACGTATCAAAATTACTTAGTGCGACGTTTCGCGCTCGCGCGCGAAATGTTAGGCAAATCTCAAAGGTCGTCGTCGCTACCTATTGCTTCTCGGTGCTCGATGGACGGCTTCACACTCGCACTGCAGCACCAGACCACAGAAGACGAAGGGATAGCGATGCTGCTCACGTTGGAGTTGGTCGTAAATGCTCCGCTATCGTACCGGGATCGGCTTCTGG
>BSXT01005041.1:0-12654 GCA_030267785.1 Phytophthora fragariaefolia
AAGGGGGGGGGGGGGGGGGGGGGGGGGGCAGCACAGCACATCGTCTACGGGCTGGTTCGTTACTCAATGCCCAGCTTGGCCATGATCTTGTCGAGCTTGGCTTCAATGGCCGCGAGTCGCGTCTCGACGGAGCTGCCGCTCCCGTTCTCGTAGCTGCCGTTCGTCGCCGGCGCGTGGCGCGGGGTGGAGGGCGCCGAGCTGCTGCTGGAAGGCGTCGGCGGGGCCGCGCCGCCAGACCTCCGCGCCGCGGCCTCGCGGTTTTTCCGCATGATCTCCGCGAAGCCGCCGGCGCCGTTCGCGCCGCCGCCCGCAGGCGACGGCCCCGCGCTGTTCTCCCTCTTGACGGCGGCGCTCGGGGCCTTCCTCAAGTTGCCTCCGGCCTGGATCGCGGCCATCATGGCGCCCATGCCGCCGCCGGCGCCGACTGGGGGCGCGCTGGCCGCGGGCGCCGCAGCGCCGCCGGGGGGTCCTGCGAACAGCGTCTTCTCCACCGTCTTGACCTTCTTGAGCCTGGTGCCCTGCTGGATCTGCGCCAAGAGGCCGCCGCGGCCGGCGCCCTGCGAGGCCGCCCCGGAGCCGCCGGAAGCTCCGGAGCCGCTGGGCCGGTGCTTGGGCGGCGTCTTGCTGGCGGGCGCGGGCCGCGTCCACGTCGTCACTTTGCTCTGCGGGTTGTAGTAGTACTCCTGACGTCATAATTAATAGTTCAACACCAACGCGGCAGTTAGTTGGGGGCGGAGGGGGGGGGGGCGGGATCATTTCCGCTGTGCTGCGGCTTGAGCGACGAGGAGTGCGGCGTTGGACGCGCGGGCGCGAAGCGCCGCTGACGCGCGCGCGTACCTTCCCATCCTGCGTCTTGTACGACAGCCACGGGGCGGGGAGCGGCGGCGGCATGGCGACGTCGACGTCGCGCTGGCGCTTGCGGCTCGGGCGATTGACGCGTTTTCTGGGGAAAAAGGGCCGCGTGACGCGAGTGGCAAATCAAGTATAAGGTTTGGGAGGGGGGGCGAAGAGACGCACGAATTGATATGGGGCGAGCGCAGCAGTTCAGGAAGCAGCACAGTAGTTGCCTGCATCTATCGGCCTTTTTGTATGAGGCAAGTTGAAGCCGCTGAGGGGGCGACCGAAAAAGCTCCTCGACGGATCTCGACAACCCTCGCTCCGCTTCAGAAAGGGCCAGAAGTCGTCCCGACGAATAAAGCGCAGCAGGAGCTCATTGACGAGGCAACCGCCATGATTCGTGGCATCGGGTGCTTCGTCGGTGGCATCTGATAAACTTTTAAGTGTGCCAAGTCGATCGTCTGTGCGGATCCGTCGCATTTGGACCTGGCTGCGGGAAATGGGCAGGTGTTGTGCAATGAATCGGCCGGAAGGGTGAAGTTTCATGACGATGCTTTACGCAGCTCGTCGTGGTAACTTGGGGGTGATGAAGTAGTTAAATCACAACCGGATGGGGCGGTATAGTAACAGCTGCTCAATTTTCGACGTTTGGACATGTAGTGCGCTATCTACACGGAAATGGAGCACAGCAAAAAGTTAGATGGATGAACCTCGGCGACATGTAGTGCAGCAACGCTAAGCGGCCTCGAAGTCCCCATAGGCAGATCCCCGTAGCAAAACGAGAAAGCGGATCTCCCTACACAAAACACACTTTTTTTTCACGGACAAGTTGCTAGCAGCAAATAACTGCCCAAATATTTGCGATTCATACGGAAAACCATTTCGTATTTTACCAGCGGACGAGCAACCTCCTACATGCTCATTCGACACGAAGATATTTGTCTGATTTACCTCAGAAAACGCCGGAAGGTGCTACAGACTCACGAAGGACTTATGGCATTTGGGCCCCGCTCATTTCCGGTGTAACGAACTCTACGAGGCATTTAACATTCATGGTGGATCTGAACGGTATGCACAAGTAGCTAATGCAGTTTAGCGTTGAGAAAAGCTTGCTTTCTGACCTTTTAGAGTTCCAGCACCTATTTCGACAATGGATTCCGGCGACCAACCGTATCATCCCGAACGTAGTGCGTTGTCTGACATTGCATATCCTTCATTGGTTGCCCACACGTGCATTGATCCAATTGCGGGACTGCTACAAAGAGGTGCTCCCTGCAACGCTGTCCTGCCTCAGCGTTGACAAATTTCGCGTAGACGCCGGATTAATACCAGACTACAACTTTTAACGCTCCAGAGCAGCTCTCGACGCTCCGCCGCTGACCATAACGGATTTGAGACGAGTATGGTATTCACCGTGAGCGCCGTGCTTTAACTGACCATTACCGGCGTTGCAGCTGCTGTGCCGGGGCATCGGGCGCTTTTCACGTTATCGAAAGCGTTCTAGCCTGTTCCTCCGCTCCAAAAACAAGTAAGGCAAACTCTAGCCAACGAATTATCGGATCCAACCTCACCTGGCCTCATGGCTCTCAGTCCTCCGTCGGTGGCATTTGTTGTGTCACTGCGTATCTAGAGAGCACGATCAGATCCGAGTCTCACAACTCAATTCGCCTCGCCGACGGAACTCCGAAGTACACCACAAGGCATTAACAATATGGACGTAGTCATATCGGCCACCGCTCGACTGCTGACCGAAGCAGACAGCAGTCTGGAGCACGCTTCGGTCGGCAAAATTATCTCGACGGGATTGCTGCTCGGTATCGTGCACGTCCTCACCGGCCCGGACCACTTGAGTGCACTGGCTGCAATGGCCACTGGTGGTTCGTTCAAGGCTTTCGCACTTGGAGTCCGGTGGGGGTGCGGTCACTCTCTTGGTCTGTTGATTATGGCCGGCATCTTCTTCGCCGCGGGTCAAACCATCGACCTCGATACTGTCGGAGAGTATCTCAACTACGTCGTTGGTGTTTTCATGATCGCACTGGGTAGTTGGACAGGTAGAAGCATTTATCGCAAGTATGAAGCACTTGAGCAAGAGAAGACAGGCAGCCCTAGCTGCGACGACCTCGAGGCCAATTTTGACACCAACCGCGGCAACAGGAACTCGTCTGCAAAGCTACCGACTGTAGTCGAGCTGAACTCGGAACCAAGAGGGGCGACAGCGGCGACGTCTACATCCATCTCGGTTCCTGGTGGGAGGGTTGAGAATTCACCTTCGAGTTCGTTCTTCCTCGTAGTGAACAACAAGGCCGGCAACGAGACCGCAGGCAGCAACAGTCTCGGTACGCCGACGATGGCATTGTCGCCGAAGTGGGACGAGGAACCCAAGACATTCAAGGAAAAGTACTGCACAAACATGAGCTTCGAGAATCCCATGATGCAGAGGGTACGTAGCCGATAGATTCCTTGAGATATGTAAGCGTGTTCTAACGATTCGCTTGTGTCTGAACAGATCGCTGCACTTTGCGTTGGAATTGTGCACGGCATCGCCGGACCCGGTGGCATCCTTGGCGTGCTTCCTGCTGTAGTGCTGAACAACTGGGGCAAGTCGATCGCGTACCTTGGTTCGTTCTGCGGTGCGTCTATTCTCACGATGGGCGTGTTTGCGGCCGTGTACGGCGAAATTACTCGCCGACTTGGTGGCAGCTCACCGAAAATGGACTTCCGCGTGGGCATGTGCTCTTCAGCGTTTTCGCTCGTCGTTGGCATTCTGTGGATCATCCTGCAGGCCGCCGGCGTGCTGGACGAGATTTTTGGCTAAGCGTCGACAGAGAACTCAGATCGATGAAGGAGGAACGTAGGACACAATTAAGTCCATGAGTAAAAGCAGCTAAGCCAACTATCGAATAATGCTTTTAGTTCCAACTCGACATGTGCATGTACGAATATCACCACCTTGGGCGACCACGATCGGAAACGACCTTACATATATTGTGAATTATCACTCACATGCATTCCCAATGCATTGGGTCGCCCTTATCATTTCCAAGAATTCACCACAAGAAGTACATCAACTCATGGATAATGCAGTATCGACTGCCACACGGTTGTTGAATGGAGAGAACAGCAGATTGGTGTATGCTTCCAACGGTAAAATCATCTTGACTGGCTTGCTGCTTGGCAATGTGCACGTCCTCACCGGCCCGGATCATTTGAGTGCACTAGCAGCCATGTCCAACGGCGGCTCATGGAGAGCGTTCGCGTTGGGGATTCGTTGGGGCTGCGGTCACTCCCTCGGATTGATCATTATGGCGGTTTTCTTCTTTGCGGCGGGGCAGACCATAGACTTGGATGCTACCGGTGAGTACCTCAACTACGTCGTCGATGCCTTCAAGATTGCGCTCGGTATCTGGACGGGCAAAAGTTTGCAGCAAAAGTATCACCTGGAGCTCGCCAAGGAGAAAACAGTGGGTGTCATCGATGAAGATATCCGCAGTGGAAGCTGTGGGGACCCTGGTCGTTTGAATTCTGGCGTGAGCACACCGAGTGTGGTAAACTTTAAACCTGAACTGAAGACTACACAAGCGACCAATGGAAGCCTCATTCCTGATGCAGTTAGTTCCCCAAGGTGGTCATACACGCTTATGATCAGTGAAGAAGATGCGACCACTGGCTCAAGAAGATCAGAATCATTGGTACAGTTGAATGACCACAAGACAGCCAAGCAGAGATATTGCCCCAACTTCAGCTTTGAAAATCCACTTATGCAGAAAATTGCAGCCTTGAGCGTTGGTATTGTTCGTGGAATTGCCGGGCCAGGTGGTATCCTGGGCGTTTTATCCGCCGTAGTTCTGAACAATTGGGGCAAGTCAACAGCTTATTTGGGTTCATTCTGTATAGGATCAATCGTCATTATGGGCGTGTTCTCGGCTCTCTACGGCGAAATTACGCGCCGACTGGGTGGCAACACGCCAGTGATAGATTTCCGGGTGGGTATGTGCTCCTCTACCTTTTCCCTAATTGTTGGCTGTCTGTGGATCATCTTACAGTCGTTGGGAGTACTTGATGATATTTTGGGGTAATGGTTGCGAATTCCTACAACCAACATCTGCAGCAAAAAATCTTCGAAGTAGATAGAACTGTATTCACGTTAGTATGTAGCCTCATGTGAGTTGTATCGTGGTTTTGGGAAGCTTGTGCCCGTCAAAGTTGGTTCTCTTGCCCCTAGGCTGCTCTTTTCGGAGGATCTCCGGGCCCTGCTCTATGTTGTAGTGATCTAATTTCACACGTGATGCGTATGTCTTGGATCCTTCGGAGCTTGCGGTACTGTTCATCATTTTGTGGAAATATCCGTACGGAGTGCTCTCATACACACCCTTGGACCAGAGTTTTACATCCAGATTATCTGCACGCCCAACATACTGTGCATTAAGCTCGGGACGATCTCCACCATCTTCGCTGGACATATTGGCACCATCCCGAGCGATAGTATCCTCTTCCTCGCGCCGGCGAATCACGCGCTTCACTGGATCATCTACTTTGGTCCGATGGCTCAGGAATTTTGCATCGCTCAGTGGATTATACTCGCTTTCGATAATAATGTCGCGAAAGAGACCACCCTTCTTGTTGGTGATATCTAGGAACTTTTGATATGCTTCTGCCTTTTCTGCACTTCGTTGTCTGCCGTCCATGGCTTGGACTTTATTCAAGATCGGGTCATTGAGCTTGTGGTAAACTTCGGCGGTCCACTCCTCGTGCATGCGAGAAAACTGTCTTGCCTTGGACTGCTGCTGCAGTTCTAGCTTCTCATGTAACTCTTTTGCTAGAGCTTTTCCATCCTTTCTCATATCAGATACCTGGTTAGTCAGGCAAAGGTAATAGAGCTTGGCTCGGCACTTACTTCAACGTCCTGCTGCAGCTTTAAATAGTGGCCTTCCTTCTTACTTTTCTGTCGTTGTAAGTTCTCGGCAATAGTCTCTGATAACTTCTTTTCCATGGCTTCCTGCTCCTTCATGTATAGCTCGTGCTTCATGGTCATTCGTTTCTTCACAAACACTCCATCAAAGAATAATAATGAATCAAACCAAATTTGACAAGAATAGTGATCTGCCAAATACCAGGTGGGTCTCCTTTGACAACGCTGAGGCTGACATTTTGCTGCTGGCATACGTGGAAGGAGATACCGTCGAGCGCGACCTTGATGTACCACACAAATAAGTTGCCTAGGCTCGGGCGACAGAATGCCAACATGGAAAGCTGAACCTACTTCGATGATAGCGACGAGCTACTCAACGCGCTTTGACGAAGCTCTTCGAAGTGCTCAGAATTGTGAACCCGAATGCTCATAACGACCGAGTGATTTCTGTCTCTTCGATCACCTTCCACACCACGGAGCTGCCAAATGGTCACTGGTGAGAACGATCACACTCCAGACCTGGAAACAGACTATAGATATCTTTCACCGAAATAGCTCGGCCAATCGAGGTGGTCTTCGCTCCAGTTGAGACATTGAGAATCCATGCTCCTCTCACTTTTGCTATTTCCCCTGTTTTCCATAATTCTTGCTTGACCAGTGGTGTCATGACGGTTGGCGGCAAGGGTTGGAAAATATATTGTGCTCAGTTTTCAGGGCGCTTGGGATTTACTTTGCAATATCCCTCATCGATGCAGTTGGAGTCCACAGGCTAGTGTTTTGCTTGCGATATTTTTCCAGCATATGCTTCAAGATATCTTACCCAGCCTCTGGTCGGCGATAATAGCAGGCCGGTCAGAAAACTCAGTTCGGACCTTAATTTAAGCAAGACCGTTGCAATCCTTGAGACCGTTATCATCCATGGGACACATGCAGGGGACACTTGAATGTTCTGTACATGCACATGTACAGCATGTACATGTACAGTGAGAACCCGTTTTCGCGGCCAGTGACCTCCAATAAACTGTTAGACCTGACACTCCGCACATTCGGAGGATTGCCCTTGGGATACGCTGTAGTAATGCGCAAGTGGGGAGGGGCGAGTTGACACGCCCTCCAAGATAAATCATTCAATACAAAGACATTCATTTTGTATGTTTCCGATCACTACAATGGCGTGTCGCCCCTCCTCCTATACTACGCTGGCATTGGCTAAAAAATGCGAGCTTTGTCTGAACGCTCACGCTGAGCCATCGCACAAACGCCTCGCCGCTTGGAAAACTACCAAATTCAAGACTGCAAGTCCGGGGACGAATCCACCGTTCGGGGCACCCTCAAGAACAAGCTCAAGTACAACGAAACCCCGAGTCTCATGCCAGCAGATCCACATACAACCTTATTAGCCTCTCAACCTTTTTATGGTCCACCCTCCGCCAAAAACGGGGTACCCCCCACTTACCCGGCACTTCTCGGACTGACAAGTACCGGTAAGTCAACGAGGCTAAGTGAGAGAACTACATGCACGCGTTAATCAGACCTTGAGCGCCAAACTACCAGCCTCTAGGTGAGTACATATCTTTCAATTCGATCAGCAACTATTCACCAGTCTTTTCCTTGAAGGCTCGAACGCAAAGGTCTTTAGAGGAACCCACACACTTATCCTGGTGGTTTCACCCAGATGGTGAACCGTGTGCCACACGGCGTGTGGGTTGCACAGCTATTTTAGATGAACCGTAAATTTGTGTGTCCGTTTTCACACTTGGCCACTCGAGAATTATTTAATATCAGCGGCAGCAAGGTGGGCGTGTTTCGTTTCAATGGTGACAGTGATAAAGAGCTAAAGTGAGAGGTCATTGCTGCGAAGCGAAAACGCTTTTTGCTTTAGTTTGTGAGAGAGCGTTTAGGTTGAATGAGTGGTCTCTCTACTTCGTCACTCAGCACATGAGCCAAATGAGCTCGAATGATGGTCGGCTCTAAGTCGGCCGCATACTGAAGCGCGCGGTGCCAGCGCCAAAGGAGGTACGCCGATTTGTGATGTCGCGGGACGCCTCTCGTCCGTCTGCGGATGTACTTCACCATAGCAGTGTCTGCATCAGCGATGGCATCGTCAGTAGTCGTAGTCATGGGAGTAGCTGCAGCTAATGGGCTAGTCTCCGTTGCCGAACCGAAAGACAGCAAATGAAGACTTTCATTCCTCTGCCACTACAAATTAGCGAGCCTCAAGTAAGATTTAAGAGACCGTAAAATGTAACACATACCTGTACTGTACAGTGTACAGTGTACAGTTCTCACAGGTTACGTGACATGAGCTGGCAGCAGACGATATTGGGTAGGCAGTCAAAGAAGTGCCGACCGACAAACTTCCCGGAGGCATTATAGATTATTATAGAGGTCTTTAGATGAACCCACAAACCCCAATTTGTCGGTTTGGAGGTCCGAAACATATGGCAAAACCCACCGTGTGAGTCTGCGAATCCCCACTATTAATCAATAAGCTGGCTACTTTTTACGGTTACATATACATACCGGTACTGTGTAATACCCATAGCACACACCTAATTCGAAGCGCATTATAATAGGCTGAAACACTCAAAGAGGATTCCAACTGGGACAACGAGCAAGACGTCTACACGTGCATGCATCAGCCTCTCCTGATTATAAGATGCATCGCTTAGCCCCTTAAAATGGGTATGCGCTCTTGCGAGATGTATGGGCTCTTGAGAGTTCCTGGTGCGTATGTGCTCTGGAGAGCTCCGTTGCAGGTCTGAACAGCTGCAGTGGACAACGATAGCCTGGACCAATCCGCGGACATCACGCTAGACCCGCAGCAGATGCAGCGTGTACATGCATACGGTATATACAGTAATAAAGACGATCCTCACCTATTAGCTATCCTAATGTTCATGTGCATGTAGGTATTTAATACACGGGGCTCGGTTTGCAGATGCGTGAGCACTTGGGCGCGCTTCTGCCACGGCACCAAGTCCCTACATGGGCCTACATGCATTATACTGTACCGGTACATACATGTACTGTAACTCAACTTTCGTTGCTTGCATCGAATTCCACTGTCCGTTTCAGCGAGCTTCGTCCGATCGTTGCGACGCCACGAGATCTCTTCGCTCCGCACAGCGAAAATGACAACTGCCACGCAACTTCGCCGTGGCCGGAACGCGATGATGTATGTACACGGTGTACCACCCAGTCAACCACCAACTCGCTCCCAGTGCAGCAACTGACTCGACTCGATCGCCAGCAGCTTTTCCGCGAAAAAAGAACCCGAGCCAGGCGGAGCTCAGCGCACTGTGGGTACCCCGTCACCTTCTACAACGATTTGCGCCTATCGAACAGAAAAACATCAGCTGCATGGCCCCCTTGGCGCACAGCTCTGCCAGCCGATCCCAATCTCGTCCAGGCTGATGGCGATGGAGGATGCTCATTTCTCAACGAGACGGCACAGGCCCAGCCAACTCTCAGGGAGATCTCAACCCCATGGATCCACTCAGTCCACCCTGCGTTGGCACCGGAGACCTTCAGACCACTCGGTATCGGGTGTCCGAGCCCTTGGCCGAGGACGACGTCGCCGTCTCCAATATGGAGGCATCCGAGACCAAGTCCGGCCGCCGGAGGAAGAGGGCGCACGCAGGTGACGTCTTCAGAGTGGACGACTTGGTCTCCGCGCCGTGGCTCGGCTGGCTGTTCATCTACACGTTCGTGACTTTCTACTTCTCCGCGAGTCGGTGCGTCGCCCTCAAGGCTCTGGTGACCAAGTACAGTAGTGCTGCGGACTATACATCGGGGGTCAAGGCGGCGGTGATGGGACTCGGGTTCCTCGAGGACTTCGTCTGCACGACATACTTTGCTACTGCGCTGTGGCTGTTCGACATGATTAAGCAGGCGGCAATGGACCACCACAGGTTCGGCGCGATCACGCGGGTGTTCGGAGGCGTCGTGACGTTTGCGGTCTCGTGGCTGCTGTTCCTGGCCATGATGGGGCCGTTCATCGCGGACTTGCTGCTGGTGGTGCACAGGGACATGAGGTTCAGCAGTGGTCTACTGGCCACGCTTATCAGAGAGCGCGAGCACCTCAAAGACGCCCCTATCTCCGAGGAAGAGGTGAATTCAGGTTACATTAACGGAGTCGGCCTCGTACTGGTCGCGACTTTCTTCGGTATCGTGCGGGCGTTCGCTGGATGGACCGACCTAGCGTCCTGGAACCCGACGCACATTGCTTCGAACTTCTTGGCGCCGAAGCTTGTCGTCCTGGAGAAGAGGAGCGTTAAATATATGAACAAGAATGCAGTCCAGGACTGCGACGATGTCGAAAGCCGGTTAGAGGATGGAGGCGACGCTGCTGAAACAACGGCGAACACGAAATCCAACGAAGAAGCAGATGCATTGCTTTCTCCGGCGAAGCGCAGTTACAGCTATCAACTGCTGAGCTGTCACCACGCCGTGAGGCTGGGTGTCGCGCTCATCGGGCTTGTTGGCTTTCCTGTGCTTGTTGTGAAAATTAGTTGTGCAAGCTCACCGCTGATTGCGTACTCGGCACTGAACGCGACGCTAAATGAGCTGTTTGCCTACGCCTTGCAACCCGCTCCATCAGATATCGCGCTCACAACCGTGATAGGCGAACAACCGTGGGTGGAGACGTACATCCACAGCACCGAGAAGCACGAACTCTACGGAGTAGACTCACTCTACCGTCGCACTACAGGCTTTCGTGGAGATCTCGCTTTCGATGTTAAGGTATCAAGTAGCAATCCTCCTAACGTACTGGTCCTTGGTGTGGAATCCTTTCGGTTCCAAGACTCGCGCTATCTTGTTGGCCAGGAGGACCCGTCCGACTTGTTCAAGGGAACTGACATGACCATCACGCCCAACTTCGACCGGTGGGCAAAGCGTGGCGTCGCGATGCGTAACATTTGGTCAAGTAATCCCACCAGCCGGTCCTTGGAGAGTGTGCTGTTCGCGCAGATTCCCTACGACAGCGCTGTAAAAACTGCTATCACCGGCGGAAGGAATGGAACTAGGCTTTCTGGGATGCCTCAGCTCTTCACACAAAAGGGGTACGAAACCTGGTTCACCACCGGATCCTCAATTGACCTTGATAATTGGGATACGTTCCTGCCTACACACGGCTTCGATACCGTTTGGGACAACAAAAAGATGATGGAGATTGCCGAGAGTAGCCTTAACATCAGCTCTGACGATTGGCATAGTGATGCCCACCGTGGCTTGAACTGGGGCGTTCACGACGACCTGAGCTTCCAGATTTTGGGCGATCTACTCGTGAACAAGACGAAGGAGCAGCGAGAGCGCGTCGCTAAAGGCGAACCCAAGAACCCGGCGTTCATCACCCACTACACCATCACCAGTCATGCGCCTTTCGACTCGTGGCCGAAATGGTACGAGTCTGAAAAGCCCGACTTCTCTGTATTTTATGAAGGTCACGCACATGCGGACCTCGTTGAGCGGTACCTAACCGTTCGATCCTTCACCGACTTGGAGTTGGGCAAGTTCATGGACCGTATGCTGGAGGAAGGCATTCTCAACGATACTATTGTCATAATCACTGGAGATCATGGCCAGGCCCCGGAAGCCGACGTCACGAACACCCATGAGGAATCGATGACGCGAGTTGCCGCCGCCATCATCGCTGAAGGTCGACTGGGCAACGCCGTGGGTATGGTGATCGAAGACGTCGTGGAGCAGTACGACTTCCTCAACACCTTGGCCGACATCACAGGTCTCCCCGAGGGAGGCTTCAACCAGACCGGCATCGGGCGCTCACTCAAGCGTAAGGTCCCGTACGGCGAGCGCGTGGTCTACAGCAACGAGCCGAGTCGCAAGATGTCGATCGTGCGGGGCCGTCAGCGACTGCGCTACGACCAAGTGAGCGAATCCATGATGCTGCACGATACAGAGAGCGATCACTCCATGAACATCGACCTGTTCCCCAACCTCACTGCCGAAGCCCAGGCCGAGTGGCGGACCTGGAGTGACCACGGCCGCCGCCTTGCTGCGTACTACACCAAGCGCTGGGACGAGAACTGTCTGCTCACCGTCAATTGCACCGCCGAGCCTTAAACCATATAAGTACACTACATTATGAACCCAACGTCGCTTTCAAGAGCCAGTTGTTATTTATTATAACAAATGTAAAGTCGGGAGGACCGAAGCCAACCCGATTTTGGGCGATGTTCTCGTGCTAATACATTGAATGAATGCACTTGAAGTCGAGCGGTTCATCTATCATGAGGAACTTCCACTGGGGTCGTGCAATACGATAAATAATCAGCTTTTTGTATGTTGTTGTTGTTGTTGTAATACGTCTTCGCGTCAATCTGTCTTACTGGGAGGCTAGATGTAAACTAGCTAGTCTCCGGCATAGGGTAGTATCCGCATACGTCAAGTCGTCCTCACATGGCATCCATGCGATTATTTCCTCCACGAGTTTCTTCCACGCAGTTGTGTTTTGTGCTTGGGTACGAAGCGTGAAAAGGTCGGGTTTGGTGCGGAGCCGGCGTCCTCGCTTGGTGTTGCGAAGGTCTTGATCCAAGACCGTTGGTAGCGTGGTGGGAGGGTGCCTCGCCAGCCACCTTCAGTAGAGCTGTCGAAGTAGCGATCCACTTGCATGAACGCTGGGTTGCGATCCGAGCCGCGAAGAACCTGTCCAAAGAGTACCCATCGTGCCTTGGTGATGCGGTAGCGCAGAGGTCGAGCGTTACAGCGCTTGTAGAGCGCTGCGTTGGAGATCCGCCGAGGGTGGCGGATGCCAAGTACTTGGCGAAGTTGTCGGCGATGAAAGCTCTCAAGGCCGAGCACGCCCCCCCTTCGTAAGCGCCAATGTACCGCAGTTGTATAGCAAAATCGGAAGAACGTAGCTGTTGTACAGGCGAACTCTGGTG
>BSXT01005042.1:0-11989 GCA_030267785.1 Phytophthora fragariaefolia
AATTATTGAATAATTAATTAATTTTTTTTTACGAGTAGGTTTTCCTTTAGTAGAATTTTCGAAACACTTTCATGCTAGGTATTTCAAGAAATCCTTCTTTACAACAAGAATTAATGAGAACTGCTATTTTAGGTTTCGCATTACCCTGGCCGGCTTTCGCTACTTGACGTCGTCGAGCCGGTTGTGTTGGTGAGACTTCGTCATCATCTATACCACCATTCGTGGTGGAGCATCCGTTACTTTCGTTTCTAGTGAATCCGCTAGTGGGACAGTCCCGATCGCATCAGCTGAATCTAAAGCCTCACATTTCATCAATCGACGTCTCCTTTGCGACTGTATTTGTCTTCGACCTTGTATTGTACCCCAAAACAGCAAAAGAAAAGTCCATCTTGCGGTGTTACTACAACAGCTATATCATCTGAGGAGAAAGCCAAACACTTTTATCCGGGGCTACATCCGAAGAAAATGCTATCATTAATAAAAGAAGCAAATACATGGAAGGAATATTGCATAGCGATATAGAAGCGCATACGAGGCCCACTCAAACAAAAGTTTACTTTTTTCGGAAATGTTAAAACAATCCCACCACGATGAGCAGCAGCTTTGTAAGTTCTTTTTAAGCCATCGGTTGCTTCATTACTCGAGTACAGCCGGAGATACAGCCGGAGATACAGCCGGAGATACGAAGTTCTGAAAAAAGTACCTCAGTCGTAAATTAAAAGTGTAATATATATATTGTAGGCTGATTATGCGTGGAAAAGTCTTGCGTATCCAATGGTGGGGTTGGCTTAACTCAATGCAATCTTTAAGGGGGAAAACAGTTTGTATTGGCGAAAGTTGAGATAAATAAAGAGCACCTTCGCGTCCAGATTTTCATAACAGGTTTTGTTCGGGTTTCAGACCCAGGTATTGCCCAGGTTCCGAATTTATCTTTATTTACCGAAAATAATTTTATCTTTTCATTTCGTTCCCATCCACCAAATCAGTTTTCCCCCGGAGAACGTGACACGCGGCAGCTGAGGAGGAAGCAGTGCGATGGCGCGCTCGCACAACACAGCCAAGATCAAGCAGCGGATGGCGGAAGAGGCTTTACGGGAGGAAGAATCATGCTCGGAAGGGGCAGCACGCATGACGCACGTCGCGGAGTTCCGCACGCGATCGGAGAGGTCCCGTGCCTTATCTCTCGCCCGCGAGGGGCGCGCCGTTGCAGGGCTTGCGCACGCAAAGGACAGTGGTGCTGCAGGTGCGACTGAAGACATGGAGGAGACGGCCGCACCCAAGAAGTGCTCAGCCTCTCAGGTTGATGATGATAATGACGACGAAGCAGAAGGCGCGGGGGAGGCTTCGAGCCAGGGCGACTCTAATTCTAGTGAGGGAAGTGGAGCGGACAAGATGAGTCGTGATGGGGATGAGAGGCAGGAAGAAGATGAAGACGAGGAGGAGGACGACGAGAAGACCGAAGACGTGATTGTTCCTGCTTTCCAGAGCGACCACAAAACCTGGCCGCTATTCAAAGAAAGCCTGCGGGAGTACATGCGCCGCACTCGGCAGGTTTTTGTGGTGAAGGAAAACATTAACATCAAGCGGCGCAATGACGCCTTGTGCGCACAGACACGCTACCAAGGGCTCCCCGACGAACAGATTCCGCTAATTCCAGAGGAGATGAACCCCTATCAGCGCAAGTTCATTTGCACGCATGCGTGGCCAGAGCGAGAAAGATCTACGGGTGCTCGCAAGGCCCACAAGCTTCGCAGAACTGACTGCCCCTTTCAGTTTCTGGCACAAGTTGTGGGTACGAAGGGTATCACGCTGAAGCGGGAATTCTACCGCCACAACCACCGAATCTCACGCGAGATTTACAGCTCTTACCCAGGTATTCGCTAGGTTTCGCCCAAGTCTCCTCAGATGCCTGGCGTTGAGTTTCTCGTGGAGTCGGAGGCTGGAAACGCGAGCATCTACGACTACATTAGGCAGCACTCGAACCACCGCGTGACGATGGATGACGTCCGTAATCTGAACGCGCGTGTTCGGCAATCGGGTGTGTTTGGTAACAATGCGAGTTTTGGAGTTTAGGAGTAACATTCTAACTGGTCGTTGCATTGTTTGGTGCTTTGCAGGAGGACAACTATCTGGTGATGACGCGGTAGCAGAAACGGTCGTCAAATTCAACTTGTAGAACCCGAAGAATGTGTCTACCGTGAACGAAAGTGCTCGCGGTGACACCGGAGTCATCTCGGTGACGACTGCACACATGCGCGCGATGTACGACTACTTCCAGGAGGTATTGCAGATGGATTATACACACAAACAAGTGAGTAGTCTGTACTATGTATTATGTGGTTCCTGAGCTAAGAATGATCAGGTGTCTACCAGGTTTGTCCATGTATTGGCCAGTTTTTCTTGTGTTCCAGATAAAACTACCAGTTTCTGTCGATTATCGCGATGGATCAGTTTGGTCATGGACAACTGGTCCAGTACTCGCTGCTGGAAACTGCGTCCGACTGGCACATGACGAAGTGCTTGGATCATTTCAAGCGAGCGAATGAACACTGGAGATTTGTGCTCATCGCGATCGTGGATAAGGACATGCGAGAAGTGGAGGTGATCAAGCGGAAGCTGCCGGATGCGCGTGTACTTTTCTGTCACTTTCACGTGATGAAGTGGCTGCACGAAATTGTTCGCAGCGGCAAGTACGGCTCGTACCGGTCGGATATGGTGACGCAGCTCAAACACGTGATTACAAACATGACGTACTCAAGAACCGAAGCTGCATACAGGCTGAATCGCGATGAGTTCGAGAGCCTGTCATGTCGTGATGGAAGCGACACTCTGTGGGACTATTTCGTCGCGAACTGGGACTCGAGCGCCGGCATGTGGGTTACGGCCTATCGCAGCGACCTCCCCCACTTCAACAATCACACGAACAACCGGGTGGAGAGTTTTTTGGGAAGGTGAAGCAGCACGTCAAGTCAATCTTCTCGATGTACAGGACACTGAAATCTCTATTGGCTGTGCAGGCTCGGATTGAAGATGAGTATAGAGCTCGGGTTGAGATGCCAGGGACGTAACGAGACGTCGACTACTCGGAGGAGATGAATGTCGTTTTGGGGTTAACCACGCGTTGGGTTGCCTCGGCTCTCGAAACGCAGTACAAGGTTGTGGTGGCTGACGAGAGTATCGGTCGGTACACGTTCGCCGACAATGGAGCGACGATGACTGTACGCAAAGATCAGGAAGAGTACCTCGTGGTGAAGGCAACCTGGGCGTGTGATTGTGAGTTCGCGTCGACGATGAAGCTCTCGTGTCGTCACGCAATGCTGTACAAGAAGTCGATCGGCAGTTCGTTCATGAATCCCTTTGCTGCGATCCAGCCCAGGTATGTCCAGGTTTTAACCAGGTTTTGACCAGGTTTCCTCTTGGTTTACCAAGTTTTCTCCAGTTTTCTTACATGCTTTGTCTTGTGTGGTTTTCATTTAGATGGTTCGGGCAAAGCCGCAGTTCACCAGATCAGGTGACGGAGCTGGCGATACCCTTTGTTGCCAAAGTCTTTAAGGAGGGGACTCGATCCACGTCAGGATCGCTAAGCGAGAGGGAGAAGTACCGGCAGGCCCAGCAAGGTTTTGGCCGGATCAGTAGCGAGTTGACCCAGTTCTCTGACGACGCGTTCAAATCGGCAATGAATTATTTCGATGAGTGGTGGCATAACATGCGCCAGGGTAAGATAACCGCAATTACGGTCGTCGACAGCGCTGAGGAGACGATGGAATCAGGCGATACCGATGTGGCTCGCATTAAAACTGGCCAGGGAGAAACGAGAGCTGGCGAATCCCGTGGTGGAGGTGGTAGTGGAGGAGGCGGTACGCAAGACTCCGATGTCACACCGACGGTTGAAGCTCCCACACAAACTGCAGCCTCCCAATTTGCGATCCGTCTGAATGGATCTGCGCCGAAAGTAGGGCGTCCTCGGTTGAACCGCGCTGAGCAACGGCAACTAGCAAAGATTGCACTGAAGGAGTACAACCGTGGAGTGTGCCTACGTGGTTTACTTCGTGAGAAGGACGTGCGTGAAATCGCAACATGTCTGGGAAAATTTTGCCGTCGTTAGAGGAAGTCGACGCATTCATCTCGACACAAGATTAAAGAGCTCAAAGCCACGCCTTGTTTTATGTGGAAAGTAGAGACGAGCTTCGTACCTGAAACAGTGCGGTATCTATTACCTGAAGATCTTATTTATAAGGCATTAGAAAAGCTTAAGCAGGAAAAGGCCACAATGCATGGCGGACAACCGATCTCTGAATCTATTGCAGTCGATGCCAACGACAGTGACGACGCTCCAGTGGTAGTGATCCAGAATATTGGGGAAATCTCCCTAGAGCAGTTAGAGGCAATGAAATATATATGGAACCTAGGTAAGATGTGTTCAGAAGGAAGAAAGTGTATCACTTGGCTGTTTTCAGATGTAAAGCAGGTAGTGTTCAACCAATCGGAGGTCGTACGCGCGGCCGATGAGATACGTAGGACTTGGCCGTACATGAAGGTGCCTAACATGAGTTCCAACTTCACTTACGCGGAGCTGTATCGATTCAGATCTGGAAAATGGCTACGTGACGGCTCTATTCGTGCGTTCACGGAGTATCTGCGCCAGAAATATTGCAACAACGTCACTGTATTCATGCCGACGGCAAGCAGCTCAACTGTACATGGGGAATCCGAAGTGGCCGACATCTTGCCGAGAGCAACGCTCGTTGAACTCAGAAATACCTGGACTGTAAGGTCGTCCTAAATTAAACTTTTCTTAGATTGATATTACTTCTCGACGGCTCGTTAATAATCACGTCACTTGTGTCATTAGAATCATCTTGTTCTATGGCTATACGTATACTTAGTAGTCCTAGTACAAGTTTCGCAACTGATCGCTCTGCCAGTTCTCAATAGTCCATCTGAAGTTTCAGACACTCGAGAGATATTAGCAATCACGTGGAGCATTTGTATTGCCATTAGGCCTGTGATGCGAAATTGCCTAAAAAACCGTTTGCGTCACTGGCGTAGCGTCCAATCGAAGCACACGCATCAAGTCTTAAAAAGTCGTCAGAAAATGCAGTATCCGACTCTTAACCGCATGGTGTTTCCGGATACATGACCATTTTCCTTGTCCAGTAGCTTTGACAGACGTGTTACACAGCGCAACACTTCTGAAGCCTGACTTGTACGCTAGTGCATGCATCACAACCGTTGTACTTCCGCTCACCATGCTAGCAGTGGGATTTGACGTAGCCCACTGAGCAAACTTAGGATGATCTTCCTTAACATTTCTGTGCTTGCCTTCCAGTGTTCCCGTATGTAAACGGAAAACTTAAATTTCCTTTATGTGTCCCAATGATGGGCCTGCCACTCTTGATAATCTGCCGATTGACCCTCTTCGACTGATAACATGTCTAAAGCGAATATTATACCAGGTATGTGTATTTGCCTGTCCGATATAACTCCACAGAGCGAGCGTTCACATACCTTCACCACGCCAACAACAGACTCACCATTGGAGGCAAGGTGTCTACACAAAAAAGCCTAGTCGTTAGCGACACAATATCATGCTGCATGGGGCCAAATCTATTTTTAAAAAATCACAAACGTTATTGAGCCATATATGGAAATGTCAACTTGAAAAACTTACCCTTTCGCCAGATTCCTAGTTCGTTTTAAACCAAGATCGCCCACAGAACGTGATCGTAGTCGGGGTAAAACGTCATCAAGACTGGTGATTGAAACTTCTGTAACAAAGCCAATCTCAAAGCACACCCTGCAAACTGCGCCCATCGCATGCGATAAATGGCGATCGTGCAGTCCATATAGCCAACAAAGAAGTGAAGTGGCCCTATGAGTGCCCAAAGCGTTTAGAATAGTAAAGAATTCCTTCGATTTCAGAATATTTTACTGGGGTACAATTTCTTCTTGGCAGGATCGTAAAACATTGTTGACGATACAGAAAAAAACTCCACTATAATTAAACCTGAAGCAAGACCATGACCTTTGACTCTGAAAAAATATTGTGTATATCCAAATTCACATTTACGCACTCCTTGATGATTGTGATGTCGGTTGGATCCTGCCATAGTTTTATGATATCTGCTCTACTCACTTCAAACGGAAGAACGCGCTGACTCCCGTACATTTGAGTCATGGAATGCTGCGCCACGTGGGCTGCGTCGATCTTAGTTATATTAGCAAACGTTCTCCACATCGTCGACCCAAAGTTTCACACAATGAATCGCTTAGAATTATCCATTTGCTTGGCTCAGCTCTGAATCGTGCAGGCTGGCTGTGCTCATCACCATCTATCTGTGTTTGGGAGCATGCGACTTCACGTTCTGACATTCTGCTGCAAGGATGCTGCGAGCTAACCATATCGCAGGCTTTATACAGGTTGTGGACCTCCAAATAAACAACTTCACAAAGCTGGAGCCAATGATAAAGCTAAATCCTTCGCTCTGAGACGATCAAATACGTACTCGGGTCGGCGACATTGCTTACCGGAGGTGTACGACCGAGCTTTAGCACCGTAACTGCGCGTGCAGAATCGCTGAAGTAGAAGTTTCTCTTGGCAGCTTTGTCCTACATCTATTGACGCCATAGGACAAAATTGAGCTGGGTATTTTTAGCTCAGAATGACTTCGTTTTGTTTCCTAGGACAAATTTCCTTGAGGTTAAGGTCGCCTAACTGTGAGCACGTGTACTTGAATCTCAGCGGGAAACCGCCCGACCAGCAGACTATCAGCATAACTTCGTAATTTCAATGGATCTCACGCAATCAATGCAAACCGTGAAAACGACTGCCAGGAATGAGCAACGCAAACCAGACAAACTTGACGACAGAGTGAAGAAGCATGGTGTCGATTTTGAGCTCGTGGTTTCAAACGATCCAAAGTTCAGCAAGCTTAGCAGGTAAGACTAATTTTCTGCTATGGTTGCTTTATTGGTATGGTTATGTTATTGTTATGGTTGTTACAACATCGTTTTTCGATTCTAGCCTATATGTGTATTTTTTGGTTGGATTCGAATATGTTAAAACCAAGATAGAGCATATTTTAAAGCCCAAAACTTGTTGGAGTAGGACTGGCGAAAATTTTAGTTATTTTTGCCGAGGAAATGAAAACTAGAGATATGCCAGCAGACGAGTGCAATTATCTTCAGGTCCTTATCACTGAAATTATCTCCGAGTTTTTGTCCAGTCAACTGCCCACCGAATTTTTGACCTCAGAAATTTTTAAATTATATAAAAAATACAATCATCGATTCTTTCATTTTTTGAATTATATCTCTTAAAATTAATCCATCTATATCTAAATTGGATATTGTATACAGAAATATATTTCCTATTCTATATAAATCTTCTTCCGATATATATAAAAAAAATAAAATTTTCATGTCCAGTGGTGGAATGATCAGCTTTGAGAAAAAAAATGATGGTAATTGCGGAGAGTGACTGAACGATAGCTCCATCCCATTCATCGATTTATGGTTAGAAACTATGGCAGATATAATTGGAAATTGCTAAGGTTTGTCGTCACTCATATGAGCGGTAGGATGGCCAGCGACACCGAAGATACCACAGGGAGACATCAAATTTGTCATCCATTCTGTGAACTTGAACGCAAACCATTGGTGTATAATTATCGTTTGGTTGGGCCGTAAAATACATCGATAAATGAGCTATTCGAGCATGTTTATGTGTACGACCTCTTTTTGAAGATGAATACCACGATGACATGGAAAAGGTGTGGGGGGGCAGTTGCTAAGGACGAAAACGATAATGAAAGGAAAGGAATGGAGGGACTCCGTGGCCTTATTGAGTCTTGACATAAAGCATCGAGTCTCGGTCGCAAGCTTGTCATTCACCCAATCGAGGAGGTTAAACTCCCACAATAACCAGACAGAGCCAGTTGCGGCGTTATGGTTGTAGCCCATGTCTTACTGGTAATGAAGAGTGGGAGAACTGCAATATATGTAAATGACGTCGACGTAATGCACTCGCGGATGTTGTGAGTTATAATGAATCACTCACAGGACCGCAGAATATCCTAAAACTACGATGAAGATTCACTTGAAACAGCAAGACGAGTTCAGATATGATGAGATGGAGTTTAATCGTCGAGCCTGTTGATCGTCATCTCGAGCAGTATTCCAAGAGTCATAGTGTCTTGAGCGGTATCCCCGTTGCCGCCAATTCGTAACTGCGCTCTTTGTTCTCTTCCATCCTAGAAAGAAACTCCAGCTGAAGTCTAAATAGCTTCTCCGGGGTCGTTTTCATCTTATCCATGAATTCATTTTCGTCAGTGAGCTCGGCTAATCCTGAGCGAGTCAGCTCCCGTGCGAGCGTTTTTTTCTCCATTATTGGGTTCTTTGCAGAAATTAATTAATGGCCCACAACAAAAAGGTGTGTTGTACATGGATTTGCAGTCAGAACAATCCCGAAATATAGATAATACTGGTGACGAAGACGATGTGGCCACGTAATTTAAGCGCACTTCGCTGTAAATTAACGTTCAATTTTTATGTATTTTGCTTTAGACTGTAACATTGCTATATTTCATGTCTTCATATCACGTTATGCTAACTGTAATGTCATTCAAGATAACAAAGCCAAAACAAAAACCAATCCTGACGCCAGCCATAATTTACGGGCAATATCATGGTGGGTGCCTAAATACATCGCCATGCCTTCTCATTAAAAAACAGAGCTTTGCATCTTAAATCGTTTGATATGGGATTAGTGCCTACTACAACGGTGTAAACACAGCACAGGGCGAAGACGATGGGAAATGACAAGCCACAAGTGGCCACGACCAGCGCGTCGCGGCGCGCAGCGCGTGGCAGGCAGCAGGGACGCAAAAAGCGGCGCGTCCGAGCGGCAAAGGGAGGCAAAAGTGCCGCGACCCGGGATTATTCAACACACCCACAACATACAAAATTTTGCGCCCATTCACGCACGCTACCCCGCTTCCCACACACCCAATACCACCATCAAAAGTTTACGCTCTGGTGGATTTATCAACCGTCTTCTTTTTTTAAGTCATGGTGTCCTGCGATTGATCATATGTTCGTACTCGGTTCCGAACCAAAGCTAACTTTCTAGCCTTCTGAGGTGACATCCGATTTCGTTTCGCTGTATGAATTAGTGCCAGTTCACTGAAAAAGCGTTCATGCTCGCGGCAAAAGACAACACAGTGAGTGCAAGCTGTGGTAACTTGCTACCTTGCATGTCAGCAAGCATACTAGTCCAGTAAGAGTCAATCGATCGAAAGTCAGAAAATGCAAGAACCGCTCTGGCTTCACCGTCAATCCAGCACGCCAAGTCTTTGTATAAACTCGCAGCATTCTGGTCAATGTTGTAACGCTTAATGTAGTAAACGCCAATGCGACAAAGAGAACCGATATAGCTAGTAGGACCTTATTTAGCAGGTTTCTACTGGCTTGCTTGTGGGCAGGGCGCAAAAAGAGAGCCAAGATCATTAACGGCTGCTCATACTGATGTCATCGCTTCTCAACTTCATCTACAAGGCTTCTGTTACCATATGGAGGCTTTGAAATGCCTTCAAATACGTCGAGAAAACACACGGCAACATCGGTCATTGTATTCTGATCACGCTGTAGTTTCAGTGACGCAAATGCGAGTGGTCGAACGATCTCTTCCACGTCACACAATGCTTCCCAAAAAGTAGATTTTGAAAAAAACTTTTAGGGTACTTGGAAAATCATTGTCAGCACGAAATTTTAGTTCCAATAGCTCTAGGGCACTACGAACTCGAAGCAATGACGCAAAACAGCCATGCATACTATTCCATCTCGTTGCACAAAGCTGCTTCAGATTTAGTTTGTAGCCGTAAGTATCTGTCATACAACTTTGTGCCTAAACTAGCCACTTGCTTGACGAAGCAAGAATTGCATTTCCAGCATCTGATGCTTGTTCAGTGACGGTAGCATAGTCAGACTTCAACTCGTCTTTAACCAAATTATTTAAGTCGTGTGCAAAGCAAATAACAAAAGCAAGCTCAGGCCACCGCAAGCTGAGAATGCGCCTAGCACGGCCGCACTGACCGGCATTGTCAGTAATGACAGCGCCAATTTTCCATCCATCATTTTTCATCGCAATAAGTACGTTCTCCATTTTCTCAGCAATAGCAATTCCGTCATGACGTGATCCAGTAGTGTATAGACCATATGTAAGCTCATTTCCATACAAAGATATCTTGTAGTCAAGCAAGTGCTCACGTGCAATATTTTGCCAGTCGTCAGAGCAAAAATTCACTCTTCCTCCAGTTTTGACTTGACACTGACGCAACTTCGAGGTGTCAAGGTCATCATAATGATCACGTATCTATCTAAGATACGTCCTCCTAGTGTCCTCCGTTTAGGAAGTGAAATCACATCACTTTTCATCTTATGGGTATGCCGTAGTAAACGTGCAGTAGATGATCGCTCAATAAGGGTTTCAGGAAGGTTGTGATTGGCCTGAAATTCGAGAAGTAGCCGCTCCAACTCGTTTTCATCATCAACCTGAGATTTTCCGGGAAAATATTCTTCTATTCGCTTCTGCCTTCTGTGACTAATAATACTAGAAGGTTGGCCAGTTGCCGAACGCTGGCAACTTCCAGTACCTTCACACGAAGCGGTAGATCTTCCACTTTGGACAGCCACATGATAGGATATGCAGCGCTTGAGGTGAGATCTAAAATTCTCTATCCTGTCCTCAATTCTGGTTGGCTCGGGAAGCGCGAAGGTTCCATCCTCTCGCTGTGACTCCTTGTAGGCTTTATCACAGTGTTTGCGCGTGTGCCACATTCGACTGTTCCCACATTCTAGCTTCAAGTTAATGAAGTGTGGACGTTCATCGCAAACAGGGTGTCCCATGCTCGACTTGAGCACGAATCCGATCTTGATGGCTCGCCCTCTTACTGTTAACTGACGCCTTGATCATGATAAGTAAATTTACAAATGGAGGCTAGCTGACAATCGGCTGGTTAGCTCGCCGGTCAGGTTTATATTAGTGCTCGTTTTGTCATTCGTACTTATGATGAAGATTCCAAAGTCCAGCGACAACCAGGTTCTTTGGTTGTTCTGGCTTTTTGAGCAGGTTTAACCATGGTTGACCAAAACCACCAAACACCAAAAACCAACGACCAGTCAACACTGCGTCAACCGCACCGCCGATGGCGGTTAGGTAGGTTGGCATCACCGGTGATTTTCGTTTTTATCGGATGCGAGATTTCACAGGTGATTATTTCACAGTTTGATTTGGCAACGTTTGATCTGCTTATTGTTGGATAGGCTTTTTTTAGAGGAAAGGTCGTCTAGCCTGTAGATCTTTATTGAAGGTTTCCGCAGGTCAGCATTCCTGTTGTCCTTCGATTGCTCCGCCCACTTATCGCGGAATCCGGCAGCGTAGACGTCTTGATTGGAGATGAACCAGTCAATCGGGCCTCTCGCAAAGCCTGCCGGTTCAATGCTGTGCATCACAGTCGATTCTTCAGCATCACGCCAAGCGCGGGGGGGCCATTCACACACAGTATCGATGCTTGGCGTCAGGGGGTTACCAAAGCGGGTGTACTCCACTTGCCTTACTCCTTCCAGGTGTTGATCTCTACATAAATACACAAAGCCAACCGCAAAGTACCCAGTGCATTACAGTCTTATACGGACTTGAACAGGTAGATCTCTGTTTGCAATGAGAATATGCTCTCGTGTCCCCTGGATAACAAGCGGACAAAGGGTGAGGCCCCGTCATACAAAATGCACCCTGCCTCCGTCGGTGGTGCGGTTGACCCCGCGTTCAAGCTCGTGATGGCCGATTTCGACTCACTGGGGTCGGTGTTGAGCCACGCGCAATGCAGTGAACATGGTAGTGGACGGCTGGCAGGGCGCGGCGCGGTGGATGGTACATGTACGAGTGCGCTTGGAAGGACGTGAATGGTGCGCGACAAGAAGATGAGTGCGG